>SNQJ01S0000154.1:465177-476515 GCA_010110895.2 Picea sitchensis
CCGAAAATATTTGTGTCTAATATTTTCTGAGTTTTGCATATTGCTGATATTTAATTTCTGCGTTGAAAACGATGTTCATAATCCTCATGTTTCAGTTCAGAAATTTATTTTCTGTTCAGAAATTTATTTTCTGTTAAGTTTTTAGATGTTGAAACACCATTGTAGCTTATGCTAAAACACCGTTGTAGTATATGCTGAAACACAGTGTTGAGTATATGCTGAAACACCAGGCTGTAGCATATGCTGATGCTGAAACACCGCTGTGAGCAGATGCTGAAACACGGCTGTAGCATATACTGAAACAGTGCTGAAACTGAGTTTTGGCATTTAAATTTGGTAGAAAATTCAGTGAGACTGAAACTGGGTGGGATTTTGAAAAATTAACATAGGCCTAATATCCAATCAAGGTAGCGTATCACTCTCCAGAGTTAGCATACCAAGCAGAAAGTCCAAACCATAACCAATATAAAGTCCAAGCCTAAACCGAGAATACAAGTTGTAGTAGTTACAGTTGCAGGTACTCTCCAAACTTATGCACTTACTTAGTTTCTGCAGTGCGCACTCTTACATTTCTACAGTTGTGACTTGTGTGTGTCAAATAAGATCTGGTGACCTATATTTATACTATTTCTCCTTAGTTGTCTGGGTCGACTTCTCATTCTGGAGGCTAAACACTCAATATTAAATATTTCCTTTAGTCGACTTTTCTTCTAGGGTTATGTCCAATGCTTTAGGGTTTCTTCTTGCTTCCCATAATATTCTATTCTCGTCAGGGTTACATGTGGAGGTTAATACCTCCCGCATCTACCATAATATAAAAAATGTGTATTTGGTCGTGGCTATGATTTCACTTGCATCTTGCATGGATCCACAGTGTATAATTTAGTGGCCATGTTCGAGTCATGATTGGTTCTTGATGGATCCATGGTGTATTATTATGTGGCCATCATCCCATCACTTATGTCATGCATGGATTCGTAGTGTATTTATGGAAGCTATTATCTTTTATTTCTTACCGAGCATGGGTATGCTCGCCTCGGGGATCATTTTTCTACAAGATTGGCGATGCTCTTCTCTGAGATTCTTTGCCCAAAGCTAAGCAACTTGATTTATAAAGTGTTTCGGCCATCAGACACCTCTTCTGACCTCACACTTTAGGGAGCATATGTTATAATGTTATTTTCCACCTAATCATTAGGTTATTATCACCTAACATCACCTAATATCTAGGTAATTATCCTCTAGAAACCCCTCATTTTAACCCTTAAAATCTACCAAATTTTCCTTGGGTTTTCAATTCAGTTTATTTTTAGTCACCCCATGTCTTCATTAAAAGAGTGATTGAAAGAGGTTCAGTCACCCCCCTTCCTTCATTAAAAGAGATACCAAAGGGTTCGGTCACCTTTTTCCTTCATTAAGGGTGTGACCAAAGGGTTTGGTCACTTTTTTCCTTCATTGAGGGTGTGACCAAAAGGGTCGATCACTCCCTATGTCTTTCCAAGGAGTTATTGGTCGCCCTATAAGTTTGTATAGGTCGTGACCGAGCCTAGAAGCTCCTATTTTTGGATTTAGTTTCGATTGATGAGAATTCCCAATGATTTCTCGGCGTTTATCTTCAAGAAGGCTTCCATCATGAGCTCAAGAATATTATCCTAATAACTATATGGAATTATCCCTAAATCCCTATAAGAACCAATCCATTTCCCATGGGAAAGAAGGAAGAAAGATATAGCAAAGTTACTCTGGTGATTTGGTTGCAAGACTTGGAAAAGGAGCTTGGAAGGAGGCCATCTCTTCAATCTACATTTGTAAGTTGCAATATTGCTTCTTTGATTAATAGAAGACATACTAGATGTTTTCCTCTATCTAATTGTTCATACAAGTTTATGTATTCATTGGTAAAGAATTAGTATAATTATGTGTTATGATACACTATTGGATCTGTTGTTAATCCATGTATGATTGTTTTTTTGGTTGTTTTCATGTATGAATAAGATCTAGGAACATCCTTAGTTTATGTCTCTATTCATGTCTTAGGCGTTGACAAAACCTAAGGGAGCTCATCTCCTACAGTGTGCAAAATCCCTACAACATAGGTGGATGACCATATGGTGTTGATTTGAAACCATCTCCAAGTCACGATCTTATCTTGATATGCATGCAACCATACAAAACTACAAATCGGCTACAGAAGGATAATTTTAACTGTTTACAAAAATGTTGGTAATTTTTATAAAATCATTTTTAAAACATGCTCGTGCAGCCCTTATCATGCATTTTCTTCAAATTGTGTTTGTATCTTACTCGAATTTTTATATTTTTCAAAAAACCCATATTTTGGATTTTCCTAATTCATTTTTATTTGTTTGGAAATGATGTGGAAAAATTGCCTCTGGAAAAAGTATGCTACATGTTTTTGTAGCTACATAAAGTAAAAAAAAAATGGTGAATTGCTCTAAAACATCTTCAGTAAGGAAAATTAAGATATGAACTTGTGCCACTATCTTATGTAAAATTTGTTTGAAAGAAATTTGGATGCGGAGGCAAAAATCAAATATTGAAATGCTTGAAATTATTTTGTTCCATTTTACCTCTCTGTTGTTAGAAGAGGATGAGTACCAAGTGCTTGGATTCTTTTTTTGTCATGATGATCTGAAGATGATGAGAAGAAGATGAATATCGGGTGCTTGAATTCTTGGGCCAAAGAGTATGATGAATATTGTCTGAAGGGCATAGAACCGAATCTACATCTAGAACCATAGAATGACACTGATAACTCAATGTTATTTATCCCCCACACTGAGGAGGATGCATTCCCTCATGCATCCTTCTGAGATATGATATTTAATTATCTGCTACTATTACAAACTTTGAATGTTGCATCTAATCATGCTGGAGTAAGAGAAGCATGTCAAACAATAGAAAATTCAACACACGAGCAACCATTTTTCTAGTAAGCCTGGCACAAATATTCTCCCCAGAAATTGAGACAAAATGAGATGAAGAAGGAGGCAATGAAAATAAATTCGTTGCAATAATGAATTATTAATTTATTACTTCCTCCATATGTAGAACCATGCTTATCCATACCAGCATTCACACCATCTGATTCTTGTATTTGCAAGTAACAAAGCATAAAAATAGTTACAACAGATGTGTGGGGAAGTAGATTGCAATTATGATCTACATGGAACTTGCTATGTCAAATCAACATATTGAAGTAACTATGAGGTTTGGATCAGAGTGAAAATTGCTTGATGAATGTGGCAATCTAAATTTTAGAGATGAAAATATTGTTATTACAGATGCTATTTGATCTTTACAACCTATTGTATCGATTTCAACCTTGATCTACACATATCTACTTCATACAAGAGTTGAATTCCCAAATAGATATTCAATGAAAAATATTTAGAGCAAGGGAAATTTGTCTACACTTTACGATTTGTAGCAATCTCACAAAATTTACGTCAAATAAACCAATTCTTCAAATAGACAAATTGTTCCTACCAACGTGCCTTGGTTTTTTTCGTGTCTTGGAAATTAATGGTTGTACTTTGTTGGCTTGTTGACTGAGGAGAGATATTTGATCTGATGGACAGATCATGCTTCTGAGGCAGATCACTAAATATTCATCCTTTGCATTCTTCTCTAACCATCAAAATGCTTCTTAGCTTTTAATGATCATTCGCAAGGATACTACATGAATGGAGAGATGGATGCAAATATTGATGTTGTTGTTGATGCTCAAAGGTATGGATTTTATTTTGAATTTGAAACTATGCTATGTTGACGACACTTATTGGACCATAATTTGAAAATCCATAAATAACGTATTGAAACAACATGCAGAACTTATTGATAACTTTTCCCGCCAATTGCCTGGTTTTCAAGCAAAACTCATGTCCAATTGTGCTAGTAAACTGGTTTTCATAACTGGACTTATTTTTATCTTTACTATTTTTTGCATTTATTTATTCTTCTACCTTATATTATTTTGCTTGAAAAAGAAAATCTCTTTCAAGTATAGGAATACTTCCAATGGAGCCATTTGTGTAACGAGATCTCAAGTAGACTCATATCCAAATTCGAAAAATATACCCTTATAGATGCCATGATATGAGAAACCAGGTGATCTATTTGATTTGGTGCCAAGAAATGTTGAAGAGTGACGTGGTGGTTTGGCCTAATGATTTCTTGGAACCATTATTCAATGTATTCATTGTTTTATTGGTTTTGTGTGTACTCCTTTGTCACAACTTGAAGATCTTCTAATATTTGTTGATTGGTATCATGAATGCATAAAGAATATAAGGATAGGCATGCTAGAGATCCCTCAATCTCGGGTTCTAATGAATACTCTCCATCAAATTTGGTCCATGATTATTTTGTCTCCTCTTGATGTTTTTCATGGGATTCTTCCACTTGTATCACTTCTTGGAGTGCAAATATATTCTTAACCGTTGTCAAGATTTGATCTTCCTGAGAGGCAAAGATTCCAACCGTTGCTAGTATTTGAGAAAGTTCTTGGAGTAACATTCTTCGTCTTTAATCAACAAATTATTGAGCATCTTTAAGTTCTTCTATCTGGTCTAAAGCTCCTTCTCACAAATGGATTAGTGTATGGGGGTTCTTACAACACCCAAAAATAATCGAAATTTTTTTACTTTTTGAATGAAATCTACAAAAATTGAAACACACTACATATTGAATACCTCATGCTACTAAGACCCTGTTGTCGCCAAGTTATCATTTGGCATGATCTAGTCTTTCCATGCATTCTATTTATGAAGATTTTAAAAAGAAGAAAAACTAGATGTCTTTTTGCACTTCCCCAACAACGGTGCCAAAAATATTAGTCAATCCAGTAGGTGAACTCTGCTTCATTAAATTATCAACCTGGGGATCATAAAATTATGAAGTGCAATGGAAAATATAGGCATACCTTAGCTTCAAACTATCCCTAAATTACTAATATGAAAAAAGGAAAGTGGTTCACTGCCTTAGCTGCATAAACAGAAGAAAACAACTTAAATTAAAACCAGAGGGTTGATTCTAATTACTTGAGATCATCAACATATAAGATCATCAACCACAATATTTCAGTCACTTAATTAATGATATTTCATACATCTAAAATGATCAATCATTTGTTCAATTAAGAATCTTTGTATATCAGTCTCCCTGTGTATTGAAAACGGAAAATTACTTGCAGAAAATGAAAAGAACAGAAAATAAAATTCCACACAACTAACCAATGAAAAAATTACCAACAGAAATAAGCAACACACTCCTCCTTAGGGGGACCTCCTGGCTCGGCAAGCACTGCTAAGAGAAAACTTATAAAACTAAACTTATAACACTACAATTGATAACTCGTGAAGTTGAACAACAACCAGACTTCATTGTATAAATTTAGAGCAACAATATGGGTTACAATGATTTGATATCATTTCCTCTTCTATGAAGGTCTCATAACTGATATTTATGGATTATAAGTGAGACCTTTGAGATCCACAACCCACGGATCTTCAAATTAGATGTAACTATAATTATGAGAAAATTGGTTTCAAAGAATCAATTGAATATCTTGTATCCTTCACATTTTGAGGAAACCGTTAATATGGAAGCTAAATGGCCTCATCATGCAAAAAACCTATATAGTCGATTTTCAATATTCACCTTCATCTTCTTTCCATTGGCCTCACAAAATTGTCTCTTTGTTCTGGCACGGGTTTGTTTACAACAAATTGCTCATACATATATGCAGAATCAGATCTAATAGTCTATGTGGATGATAAGCTTGGATATCCATGTAATGCATGAAATTATCTAATACCATCTCATTCCTTCATCTTTCTTTAATTTGTTGTTGTTGGGTCACATATTCTGCCATGTGGACCACTTTTACTACACCTTTGACTTCTCTCTTTTGTTGATCTATAAAGTGTTGGGTTGAACTTGAAAAGTGGAGAAGTTGGAGTATACCATTTGTTATCTCTTCCAATTCACATTTTTGTTGTACCATTCATGCACCTATATAGACCTACAACTCAACTATAGAATCAGAGACTGGATACATAATGGTTTTGTTTCTATGGCTTCAACATTTAGAATGTTTTTACAATAGAATGCATGAAAACATAAAAGAATGGACCTTTTACCTGATTTGTATCCTTTGTAGCTCTAAACATGATTTAATATCAAAATGATGGCAATGGAGTATAAGATAGTGAATATGGCAGGCTTTTAAGGTTATGATAAGTAAGGTAAGTGACAAAAATGATGACAAAAAGAGTTTATTCTATGGTTTCAATATACACATGTTACATTTGTGGTATACTTGGTGGTATAAGGATAGGGCTAAGACTTGAAGTCTTAACTCCACGCATCTAGCAAATTGAATGTGAACCTTGGAAGCTTTGAAAGTTAACATGAAATGCATTGTAAATATTTGATGGGACAAAGTCCTTTACAACGATCTCCTTGAGATTTGATGGAGAGTTTGAGGCCTGTGGATGATGCAATTTGGCCACCAAGTAAAATATTTTAATAGCTTAAAATTTAACAACATATGTGCTTGGGAAACTTAAGTTTGAGTATGTAGGTTTCCAGAGTTTGTGATAATGTTGCATAAATTTTTTGGAAGTAAATTATGAGTGAGTTTATGAAACTTCTCATGTTTAGATTGGACACTCCACCTATTATTAGGGACAAATGAAACTATAATATTAATGAAAATATTATTGGATTTAAAAGATGAAATTAGTTGGTTGAATGTTAGGAATAATAATAAAATAATAATAATGAAACAATACATGATTGTTTGAAAATTAATGATATTTATTATTATTATAGATACATGTTGAAAATTACCCAATGTCAAAAAAAAATTAAATTAAAATTAGAATATTTTACTAAGAAATTAAAAAAAAAAAAGATGGAAAAAAATTAAACTAAAATTAAAATAATTAAGAAATTTAAAAAAAAAAAGCCAAAATATCTAATTATTAGATAATCCAGAGGTGAAGGCTCAACAAAATAAAGAGGAATAAAAAAGAAAAATTAAAGGAGTTGAAATTTATTTAAAAATGATTAAAAAGTTTAGAAACATTAAAATAAAAGGATGGAAAATATATTAGAAGGAATTAAAATTAAAAGAATCATTGATTAAGACGAATAAAAGGAAATTTAGAACCAATTAATCAAGTTATGAAGGGAAGGTTATACTAGAAAATGGGGGAAGCAAATGACATTAAGAGTAAGAGAAAGGAGGAGAAGAGAAGGAACCAAAAAAAGGATAAACCAAGTTGAATAGAGAGGGAGATGAATTGTAAAGGCTAAAAAAGCACGATGAGGGGAAAAACATTAGTGGGAAAAATGATGGATAGTGGGTTTCCAAGATTTTATAGTCATCCTTTCAATTAAAATTATTAGAATGTTTTTCAATTTCTATCCCTTCTTAAATGATACAAGAGGGGTAAAAGGGGGTTGAGGCAAGAATTCTAGTTTTTTCGAGGCAAATGAGGTGTTTAGAATTGTGAAAGTGTTCAGCAATAGCTGAATTGGAGATGTGATTGTGGTGAGTGTCAACGATATCCTCCTTAAGAAGGGATTTTAAAAATCTTCTAGTTTGGCAAATGTATGATTTGCCACATGAGCAGGGAATTTGGTAAACTCCTTGGCCAAGCATGGGATTAGATTTATCCTTAGCAATTCTAAATAATTTTTTGAGGGTTTTATAGTGTTTAAAAAAAGTTTTGATATTCTTTTTAGCCAAAATCTTATTAATATGATTCATGATGTCTTCAATATAGGGAAGAGAAATAAGGGCTAGAGGATTGGAGGAGGGAGGGAGGTTTTTGGATTTAGGATGGAGAGCTAAGTGGAAGGCTTTGTGGAAGGATTTATTGATTTCAACAATGGAGTAACCATTAGCTACAAAGGCTTTAGTAAGGTGGGTTTTTTCTTTTTCAATGAATTAGGGGAACAATGGAGTAACCATTGGCTACAAAGGCTTTAGTAAGGTGGGATTTTTCTTTTTCAATGAATTGGGGGGAAGATATTCAAATGGCTCGAATTACCAGAGTTTTTAAAATAACAAATTTTTGGGTTGAGTGATCTTGAGAATGGACATGATGGTATCTATTAGTATGGGTATTTTTCCTATAGATTTGGTGGGAAAGTGTTTCATTAGATTGATGCAAGACAAGAACATATAGAAAGGGAAGAGAGTTGTCATTCTGAATTTCCATGGTGAATTGAATTTGGGGGGAAATGTTGTTAAGGTGGTCAAAGAAAGAGTTCAGCAAAGGAAGGTCATGAGGTCAAACAAAAAAAGTGGTACTGACAAATCAAAATCAAAATTAACATTTGGGCTTTAGATGAATGTTGTTTAATGTTAAGGCTTCAAGGTGTTCCATAAAAATATTGGCAACCACTTAGGATAAGGATGATCCGATATCTATTCCTTCAATGTGTTCAGAGCAAGTTCCTTTAAAGGTGAAGGAAGTCGAGGTGAGGCAAATTTAATAAGGTTAAGGGTTTTGGGGTCAACCAGTTTGGAGATAAGATCAAGAGCTTCGAGAACAAGAATTTTAGTGAATAATGAGACAACATCAAAGCTCGCCATAATGTCATGTTCATCAAGGTGCAAATGTCAAGTTTTTTGGATAAAGTTTCAAGAATCTTTAACAAATGAATGGGTTTTCCCAATGAAAGATCGATGCTTATCAGTGAGAAAGTGTGTTAGGGAATAAGTGGGTGCATCTATAGTACTTACTATGGGTTTAAGAGGGATGACTTTTTTTATGAATTTTGGGTTTCCATAGACTCTCGAGGTAAGAGGATTGTGAGGAATAAGACACTTTTAAATTACGGGATCCAAAGAAGAAGATTTAATGGCTTTAGTGACAATGCTAGGAAGATGATAGAAGATCAAAAAAATTGATACGTAATAAATGATATTTATAACCACCCTAACATTGTTTTTATTGACTTTTAATATAATGATATTGGGGTTATCATTCAAGGTTTAAATGCATTGGTATTCTTCATTTGAAAAACTAAGTTTAAGAAATTTGGAAAGATGAAGAATTGTACCACACTCTTGTCAAAACTTCATGCAAAACTTCTTCATGAGTGAAAAGATGATATGTTATGGATTCAATAGAGCAAAGAATCTCTTCATAGGAAATATGATGTGAACGAAGACAAAATTGAATCCCTCTCCAAGAGGATGAATGGATGAGGGTCAAAATCTAGTGAAGAAAGACTAATAATAGTTGAGGGGATGGAAAAGGGCATGGATGGTTTTTTGGGGGTAATTTTAGGCACAGCCAGAATTAGGGTCAGAGCTATACTTAGGGAAAAAAATGCAACTTAGTCCAGAATTATCATTGCAGATAGGGGAGAGCGTGAGTAGTCTGATTGGATTGGCTCAGTGCTGAGGGGAGTGGATTAGAAGTGTCGATTAGGTTGAGTGTCGTTGGGGGCGGATTAGTAATTATGCTGAGCGTGGATGGGAGCCATTGATTCGGACAAATTGTTCTGAGCGTCCTCGGCAGTTAAGCAGGTTGGAACAGCATCCTGGTCTGTTGAAGAGAAATACGGGTAAAAATATCCAGGGATAGGTTGATGGTGCTGAGATTGAGATTGAGATTGAGCAGAATAATGCGGATGGGCTGAATGTAGAATTTAAGTTTATTTAGAAAATTTTATAATCTTGTTTAACGTCAATCATGATAGACTTTTTGGTGCTTTTTTAATTTCTTAGTTATTATTATTCTCATTTATCATATCTAGAATCAAAAAAATTATTAGTAATTTTTAAAAGTTGATCAACTAATTTTATTTTATTTTATTTAGTATTTTTTTAATTAATATTATTTTATTTGTTTATAATGATGAATGGAGTATCCATTTGAAATAGCGTACACATTTTTTCATCAATATTATAATATTATTTATTTATAATAATGAGTAAAGTATCCACTCACATCAAAACATAATTTATTTCCAAAAAAATTATACAACAAACTTAAGTTTATTTAAATCAAACACAAATTATTAATGGCCTTGTTGCTAGTCATTTCTCTTGGCACTCTATGAGAGATTGGTCTAGTATATTCATGGTGATTTGGGCCCAACATTGTATTGCATGAGGTTTATGGTACTAATGTTGACACCCTAGTTTTATCACACTTATACTTGCAATTGACTATTTGGAGGTTGAGTTTTATTCTATGGCGTGAGCTCTCTTCTATGAGTTTTATGTTAGTGAAAGATGTTGGAAGATTGGTTGTTGTCATTGATGTCAACCCTAGTCATGGGTTTTGGACCGCAAGATTGATGAAGGTATTTGGACATGAAGAAAAATGCACATGTAGATACAACACCCATGGATGGATAGTATACATCATGTTGTTTCCGATGGTGTGTGGCACATCACGTGGATTCTCATGGTTGAGGAGAAATGAATTTTTGAAGATGACAAAGTGAATTGAAGAATGAAGTACATGTAGGCCTTGAAGATAATTAAATAAAAGAATTACAAAATAAGAAAGTGTCAGGTCGGCCCTAATGTTAAAAGGAAGTGACATAAATGATATAAATAAACATCATTATACATTCATTTGATACAAGTCGAATTTCAGAGGTAATAAGAAGAAAAGAGGGCCTGATTTCAAGGGAGGATGAAGTCTTTTGGTGATGTGTTCTAAGGTATGTTATTTTCAAGTCATCTTACCATTTTTGCTATAATTTTTTTTGTAGAACGATTCATATGGTGCAATCGCTATGGCATTGAGAAGACATATCAAGGTACCTCTGGTAAAAAGTTCAGCTCTTAATTCGTTATAAATATGGAGATACACTCTGTGGAGGATAGTGTTTGTGACCAGTCCTGAAGCTAGTCAATAAACAAGTATTCCGAGTAAAACAATCATAACTTCTTCATCGAGAATCCAAATGAAGTGGGACAAATTTCATTGGAAAGAGTACAGACTGTAGTTTCTTGTGTGCGAGTTTCAGAATCGGATGTTAATTATTGAGCGCGGGGCATTCTGTGCAATTTCACTCTCTTGAATAGACCAGAATTGAATAAAGTCTACCATTCTTTCTATAACCTCTTTTTGGGGAGGATTCAAGGAGTGAAAATTGGAGGAGTTCAGAGAATACATTGAGTAATATTATCGACAGGATCAGAGTACTCCAAGAATTGAAGAATTGCAGAAATTGAAGAAGTCTCAGGAACCATTATCAGGTTCTATGTGATGATTGGTTGATGGTGATGATTTAATGTAAAGTTTTATTATCTCTCATATATTCTTGGGTGGAA
>SNQJ01S0000154.1:476903-486953 GCA_010110895.2 Picea sitchensis
GAACAACAACTATTGATTATTTCTCATATATTGTGCATGGTGTATTGTGGTGTATTGGTGTAAATCTTATACTATTGTTCATTTCTCATTGGATATAGTTGAATGGTTTAAGTATAAGTTGAAAAATTGTGTTTGTTTTCCAACCTCAACTGAACAGGTGACCAAATTAACTTTGGTTTCCCCATCATTTCCTAGGTTTAATTGGAAGAACATTTACATCTGATCCTAAATAAAGCATGACAATGTCCATGACATAATCGCCTATCTGTGCACTTAATCTGAATTACCTATTTGTTCTCTTCTTTCACAATACCCAGTTCACTACTCTCTGGGTCATAGGTACTTCTTTGTCATGAGTGCACTAATCGATGATACTACACAACGCATCCAACGATGTTTCATCCTTCATCAAATCTAAACAACTCTTTATAAAATCCTTCAGAGTGCTTACCCTTTCGGCTAATCTCTCTAGGATGGTGTGATCATATACTGATGGCATATCATAAACCAGTTGTGCAGTCAATGTTGATGTTATCCATTCTGGTCCTAGTATATCCTTTCTGGATTGATGATATGTTTCTTTCTCCTTATGTGTATTTAATGCTGGTGTAGGTTCAACACCTTTCATTACCCATTGCTCGATTGTTTCTTTTCCCTTGTTTTTCATATCTTCCCCTGTTCTAGCACCTCCACGAGTAACTGTTTCTATTCTTATAGGTTGATCATCACGTTGCTCGACATCTGTCATATGTAAATTATGGTTCTGATTATGATTCTGATTCCCTCTTACCTGCCTTTTTTCTATTAGTTGAGGGCACTCTTTTGTCACATGGTCTAGTGATCTGCAATAGGTGCATTTCATGCAAGGATTCATACAATCCATGGCCAAAGTTTCTTGTTGATTGTAGTTATATCAGATGATCGGTCCTCTTCCTCCTCTTCCAAATCCTCCTCATCCTCCTCGTCCACCTGGATTATAGCCTCTCAGGGTATTGTGATGCGAGAATCCTCCTATTGAAAAATTATCTTCTGGTATTATGTATGCATCTAAAGTTCATTCTCTCATTAATTCAAAGGTTCTCCATTATTTCTCATCATGTCCTACAGATTTGCAAAAATTAGAAAACAGGTTCCTAGGTGTACTCTGGTATTTCTGCAGTAATAGACAAGTAGTCATATGATGCCCCCATGTTTTACATATTTCACAATATCCTATTCCTCCTTCCAATGGGTTCAGTGCTCCTATAGCTAGGTATTGCGAAAATTCTAGGCACTCATCCTTACGATGGCCTTCTATCTTACATGGTATACACCAAACTTGTTCCCTTTTTTCCTTTACCTTAGTAATCTCTTGCAACTAGAGATTCAACATAGATAACTGGGTTTGGACCTATGCCATTCCCATTCTTCTCTCTCCCATAGGGGAGGATTCTATATTCATGGTGATTTATAATGCTTCTGAATGTGACGTGACCTTCTGTTGTGTCAAAGGAGAACGAATGTGCGAAAACAATCCTGCAATAAACCATTCTCTATGCTGCTCATCAGGGATGTGAAATGTTAGCCAACCCATCACATCTTTAAACCTCTGGTCATAGTCCCAAATTGTCTTAGACTGTACTTGCTTAATTTTCTTCAAATTTTAGTGATATATTGTGATTCGGACTTCAGTTTCCTAAATTCCTTCAATAAATCTTGTCTAATATTTGCTAAAGTTATCGATTGTTCTGTTGGTGTAGTTTTATATTTCATGTACCACAACAATGTGTGATTTCTGAATTCCATCACCAATTGTGTGATCTTTACTTCCTCATCCTAGACATTCCTCATGGTCCATATCGTTTTTCATACAAATAGATGTTGCTTCGAGTCCTTTGACCCCACTTCATCGAATTCATGCATCCTCAATGTATTATCTATTCCTTCCATTGTATTTTACATACTACTTGAATGTCTCTAGTTTTTTGAAATGTTCCCACTATTCTGACTTCCTCCAATAACTATAATTATTCTCAAACAAGTTTAGGTTCTTCCTTCAATTCGCAGTGGTGCACAAGGGGTCGTGGGTTTGACACAGATTCTGATCTGAGATGGACTTTCTTCTACTATTGGACTATACTAAGGATCCCTTTCTTTCTCTTTCCTTTTCGTATACAATGTGATATGGAGAATTGCAGAGGGGTCTCTATTTTCTAACACACTGTGCTTCTCTTCTCTATTCTCTATTCTCTAGGTATAGTGAGGCATTCAACATATTCCTCCTAACTATCTACTCAGGTGTGCAGTTTCTTGTAGTTAGTCATTACTTATTATGTGACATACTCGGTGTGAGACATTACCTTATTTAACTTCCATTCATTCATTCATTACTTCAATATGCGACATTACCACAACATAGATGTATTCAGGTTACTTAGCATTTATCATCATTGCGTATTATCCATAACATGTTACCATTCACCAGGGAAGAATACATACAACATCATATCAAGACTCAAGTTTTATGTGGTTCACCCCAATCTTGGGCTATGTCCACAATGACTGGATTCTTGTATTAGTCATTCATAATTATTTTACAGCTGCGCACTATGCTTACAAAAGATGCAATAGTAAAATTACTCAAAACTTCCTAGTTGTTCTGCTGTAGTGCGAGTCTATCTTTGGAAACCTCGGCCATGTACCCAAAACTGCAACCCTTACATAATGTCTACTTGGAGTTACCACCATCTACCCCATCTACCCAAAAACCCGTTACATATTTATACATAAGAAGTAGGGCTAAGCCATTTACTCATTGTTACAAATTGGATAAACTACCCCAAAAATCCTAATGGTCCATAGCCGATTTTCCACCTTTCACACGCCTCTCCATCGCTTTGCATTCTATCATGATATTTGACACCTTAAAATCTACTCCACATTGCGTGCTTTGGTACAACTTCTAAAAACCTATTTATTCTTTAATATTATTCTAACGCAGATCCAAAAAATGCCAAAACTTATCCAAAATCCTATCTAATAGGTCCATGATCCCATCACCTATGAAGACATGTAGAATGCATTAAGGAGGAGTGGGAAACTGATGATGCTCACCTTGAAATTAAGGGGACTGGATCTTGGTCTTCTCCTTTGGTTTCTTTGTCCTTCATTTTCCCTTCTATTATCATTGGGAATCTCATTTATTTCCTCTTGTAGATCTCCCATTCATACTATAGTTAAAACTTGTGAGATGGAACCCTGAGTTTCTTGATAAGGTTCAAGAATATTATTTTTTCTTCTTGTTAGTGATCCTTTGTATGATTCTAGATTTAGTGTTTTATCAGTATCTCCTTTGTATTTGAAATTTAGTTTCTTGTTGGGTCACTATTTTGTCACCTATTCTATCATTTAATTCATTCTTTCTACCTCATGCTTCACTCATTTATCATCATTCCTACCATAAATCATGATGAAAACACCATGATACACTTCCATATGTTCAAGTGATAAATTTCCATGTATTTCCTTTATTTTTAATGAATTAATTAGAATTATAAGTTGGTATACTAATGATGGTTATGAAGTTAAATTCTTGGAACCAACATTCAAATTCTAGGAACCAAGCACACAATTTATGTAGAAAATTCCATAATGGGCATATTTACCCATCTCCAAAAGAGATTCTGTGATATTGGTTTTGTTGACAAATGCACCAATATGGTTCCATGTTTCTTGGATCAAGGATGGATTGAAAGTATGCAGCTCCAACTCATGGTCAATGTTTCTATTCTGTTGGCATGTGCGCAATTGTAGACCCTAAGTTCGAGTTATCTTGACCAACAAAACCCTTCAGAGATTGGCCCTTTTCGCCTCACCTGCATGCAAGTGAAGTCTCACCTGGGGCATCTATTGGGGCTGAATGAATCATGTTTTTGTAGTAGTGAGGGAATGGGAGGTAATCTTCCTTGTCATTCTTACTTATCTGTTATGTGTGCGGTGTTCTGCATTTTCTCTCCTTAGTTTACTTATTGAATTCATTTATGTATTACCATTATACTTTAGATTACAACATAAATCAAGTAATTTCACATTCATATTGTGCAATGATCACATAGAAGACAAATCTAGGCTAACATGCATCAAGAATGTGTCCATGATCAATCACATAAAAGACAGTAAACATAGTAGCTAATGTGGTTCACCCAACTTTGGGCTATGTCCACAACGACTGGATTGTTTATTATTCTTTTTGTAATTGTCTCAGGATTTCACACTGCACTTACAAAGAAACATCATTCTATCTTTTCCTTCATCTATCCTAGTCGCTCTGAACTACAAGCCTCTCACTCTCTCTCTACAACATCTCCTTAACACTCAGACATAGACTCTTTCCCTCTCAGTTTATTCTATCACTCTCATTTTGAACAACACCCCTATTCTCCCAACCCATTACATATTTATACATGAATTCTAGGGATTAAAACCCTACTTTTATCATCCCAAAAACCCTACTACAATTCATGACAACTCTTGAAAAATCATGTGGACTTGTTGTTTAGGCTACTTTACCTGCTTTCCCATCTACATGATGCTTTTTCACTCTGACGATTGTTCTTCCTGCTTTTGTGCTCTGACTGCTTTTAGCAGGTGAGGCTGTTATCCTTCCTTTTCACCCACTTTATTCTCTACTTTATTCCTCTACTTTATTCCTTTTATTTAAATTCCTCCAATTTATTCCTCTTCTCTGTTCTTCTTACTACATGCTATCCCCCTATATGTGCCTTTACTGCGCACTCCACTCCTACATTATCTTTCTTCTTCTTCTATTGTGTACATCTTCCATACTTGCTATTTTTATGAATACTATTTCCACAATTCATGTCCAACAAGACCCCAACACTCACCCATGGCTCGTACGTAGCCACTTAGGCCTATTGTGCACTCCTCCATGCTTGGATGAACTTTTGGGAGGCATCTTTACTTGCTGCAAATTCCTTTATTATTGTTGCCTCTATTTCCACAATTTCTTGCATACCCTGCACAATCAGGGATGTAATATTTTCTTCTGTTTCAGGCACTTCTTGCTTCACCTTGCCCTGTGCAGTGTCCCGTTCTCCTATCACCCTCAATTATTCTTATTGAAGTGATCCTAAGAACTACTAGAGGATCTTCTGTTGATCCCGGATATTTTCAACTTCCACATATGATTGCCTATGTGCCAAAATGGTCGTCATTTGTTCAGTCGGTAGAAGGGTTTTTATGATCTTTGAAGCTTTCTATGCCTTTATTTTTTCTTCCACGACCTTCATATCTGGATCCTCTACTAGGTCTATCCATATTTGTGCACTTTTCTTGTGGTGTTTTTCACATTCTTCCTCCAACTCTTGTTGTTTTCTATGATTGTCATCGTTGTTCTCTCTCTTCCTGGTTGTTCCTCTGGTGGTGTTCTTGACATACTACACAACTGTAGGTCCTCAATCCTCGTGCATAAGCATTTGATTAATTCACCAATTTTCAATACCTACTCTTCCATAGTAGCCTCTACTACTATCGGTGCCTCTGAGATTTCTTTGTACAACTTTTGGATGACCATTTGTAAGTGATGCACCATTTTCTCAGCTTCATCCTTCTCCTTCATTGCTTTCTTGGCCTTTCCTTTGGCCTCATTCTTTTCCTTTAATATGATTTCAACTTTTTTCTCCACTGCACTCTTTTCCTAGAGAGTCGTGGTATATTCATTTTGTTGTTTTTTCTTTTCCTCTGCAACTTTGATCAATTCACTAGAAGCAGAGTCTGTGCAGAGCCATAATTCCTACACGATACCTGTTTGCAATCCTTGTAACACGATTGTGGGAATATGTGAGATGAATAAGTCTAATTGACTTAGTCTTTGTACTTTTTCCTGCAACTCGGGTGTGGGGAACCCGATTGCATCCGCTAATATTTGTATCACACAACGCCCTTCAACCATTTTTGAAAAGTGAGGAGTGGTAGCTTGTACTTCCCCCATTATGCCTGCTTGTTGTCTTTCCGTGGATATTCTTTCTGATGCTAGGATTATGATCTCCAGCCATTTTTTCAATTAATTCAATTGATCTTACATCTTCTTACCAATTTCTTCCTGCCACAGTATGATCTGTTGAACTACCTCCTCAGTGGAATCGCTTACCTAGTATCCAATTCAGTCCATTTCATCATCATTTAGTGTATACATGGTATGTTCCTTGTACGCTTTCATATTTTTACTCTCACCTCTGGTTATACCCTTCCCCTTATCCTTTCTTTTCTTGCCTGACTCGAGCATCGTCTGCTGTGTTTTTTCTATCAATGGTGTAGTCTCTAGTAAATCCTATGCTCCATTGCCTTGAACATGTTCCTGATCATTCCCTGTATTTTTGCGTTGCTATGCATTTTTTTCTTCTAGGTTACACTGTCTCAGTGTCATCTGCAAGGATCTTCCAATATGGGTCCCAATCCTGCATGATTAGCTGGATATCCTCTTCAATAACCTTGTACTTCATTTGAACCCACTCCTCTCTTGGGTCCTTCTTTTCTTGGACATATATATAATTTCGATTTGCTCAAAACTGCATGACTGGTGTGTATACTTCCACCAGTTGTGGTGTTATGCATGGTGTGTTCTTAATGAAATGTCAAATCCTTTCAACATAGAGAAAAAAATATATGTTGTTGATGTTGGGTCTTAGAAATGTTGCATTTTCATCCTATTTCATTTTCAATATTCCTCTCATTCATCCATATTCGATTATTCCATTTACCTTTCATTATACGGTTTTCATAAATACCTTTGGGTTTCACCTTATTATTTTCCACTTTATTCATTTTAGTATTAAAAGAGAATTTATGATTAAATATTAGAAAATCAACATGTTTTCATATATATCTAAAAAATGTGTGAGCTTTGTAATGTGTAGGAATATGTGAAGGATTAATTCAAAAAGACTTCTCCAAAATTTCCTCCACCATTTAAATATTTGAGGAGATAATTATTCAAGTTTATTTCAAGGAGAATATCATGGGGAATGGATAACATATCTTATCCAATATTTATGAGAGATATGTGTGAGAATTTGAAGGGATCATATTTTGTAATAATGGGAATTTGGTTGAGATAAAAGTGGATCTGTAATTATGAGATGCTTATCTTATTTTCAAAGCCCTCATGTATAAAAGAGAGTGCTCTCTCTTCATGAGAGAGTAGTCATTATGAGGAGAAAGTAATTAGTCATTATGGGATTAGAAGGAGATTATATTTAGATTGGAAAATGATTAGAAATCAATGATACAAGTTAGTCATTTGGTTCATAGTCATTTCTTTGATTAGTTTCATGATTTCATTATTTTGTCATTTGATCATTGTGATGTAATTGAGATTGCTTTATTGTTAGTGTGAGCTCACACATGTTGTCTTGTTTCTCTTCACATGTTGTTTTCCTTTGATGCAATTTTCCATTTCCAAGTTAATTTCATTTACACAATTTCATTTCAGTTGTGTGTTCCATCAATTCAATTAACAATTAGATTAACGATTCAATTCCAGTTGTATCTTCAACATTAGATTAGGTTAAATTAGCTTCAATCCTGTATATACCATGCATATGCTTCATAATTTTACGAACTCCTCGGGTTGACAATTAAATGATTGGGCATTCATTAAACAACAACATTATCACCCAGCATTTTGGCGTCGTTGACGGTGAGGTGCCAAAGGGATTGAGGTCTAGGTAGGTAGGTTATTTTTTAAATTACACAGCTTGGGGGAGGAAAAACAATAAGATGAGAGGTAAGAGCCCGCGTGAACACTATAGTGAGTTTTCTCCAAAGTCTTGATTGCTCAATTTCTGCAAGTGTTAATTTCAATTCCTACAAGTGTGAATTTCAATTTATGCAAGAGTGTTTAATTTCTGCAAGTGTGATTTACTATTTCAGCAAGAGTTTTTGATTTCCAAAACTGTGAAGAGTAATTGTTTTCTATTTCAACAAGAGTGTTTTTTATCTATTTCAACAAGAGTTCTTTTATTTAAGTTTTTCATTTAGATTTCAGTTTTGGGTGCTGTAAGAATCTCTTTTTCCGCAAGATGGTTTAAGAATGAGTTTAATCTTGGAACAACTCACTCAAATCCTAGAAAAAGTATGGATCTCCTCTTCTTTAGAAGAGGAGATCTTGACAGAAACTGAAAGATTAATTTTTCCTCCAGAGGCAAACGAAGAATAAACATTCCAAGAATCCTGCACATCTGACAAAGAACACTTATTAGAGCAGGAGATCAAGGAAGATGAAGAGGATTTACAACATGATCTAAAGGAGGGAAAGCAAGCCTACGAAAGCCTTATTGAACAATGGTTCCAAGTAAGCATTAGGTTAGATCAAAGTTTTTGTTTTTATTTAGTTAATTCACAGTTACAACAACTAAATTTTCTTATTTTTGTATGTTCTAGATTTCATTTCACAAAATTGACAGTAAATATATTCTTATTACTGTTGCGTGTATGGTTACATTGGATACTTGACTACACATAATTAATTTCTAACTTCCAATTAGCATAGAGTAGGTAGGATGTTATTTTCAATTTTTTCTTTAGTTTTGAATAAGTATGCTCTCCTCCACGCTTTGTGTGATCTAGAGGATAAAAAAGTAGGATGTTTAGAAATGTTTTCAAGAAGTATTTAAGTTGTTGATGATGAAATAAAAATTCCTAATCAATTGTTCATCTACAATTTTAAATTTGCAATCTCCATTTGCTAAAAAATAAAAAAAATAAAAAAAAAATAAAAAATAATCACATAAAGAAAAACACAATGAAATAAGCATGCTATGAGTTTTAAATGCATAGAAACCACAGAATAAACTTTAATTGAAAAAATAAACAAAATAAATGTCCACATGCCATATGATTTTCAATTTTATGCAAGCAGAGATTGAATTCTTTGAACTTTATCATGATGAAACTGTATTCTGCTTGCATAGATTAAACTGTGTCTCTCATTTTTAACTTTCGGTCTGGTTCATTTATGGTTGAGTGGCATCAATTCCATCCTTTACCTTCATCCTTCTATGTTTAACCCTGCAAAAACAATAAAATATGAAAATTTTACCAACATCGCCCGAATCTAAATATTTGAGGTTCATCGTGAAAAAAAAATAAAAATTTGAACAGTTCCATGCTGTGTTGTTTAACTATGAGAGAAGTTGTTTCCCGCTGCAATATCTTTTGTATTAGAATGCCTGTTCATTTATAGTTGAGTGGCAACAATGCCATCCTTCGCCCTCATCCTGTAGCCTGGAAACTAACCGTGCACATTGAAACAATAAGGGAATATGGATCAGAACGTTGTGGATCATTTGGTCTCTATCAAAGTTTGGAAAGCATTGCATTGTAGTCACCGACACTAAAACAATCTTGATTTACAAAAAACACAATCATTAAACTTCGAGAATGTAAACACACATCACAATTCTAGGGTTAAAAAAAAATTAGATTCAAAAATGGTGATCGACGCATTCATCTTGTTGATAACTATAAGGAGAGTTTGATGAACAGAGAAATCTTTTGTGGAGAAATAAATACAACAAGAAAAACAAGTCAACCATTTTTCTCAAGGGCCCGCAAATAGGTTATTTTGGCAATTTTGTTGCAACTCCACTCAAATGCACAAGCAAAACAAATTGACATCTTTCTAATATTCGTTGAATACGGAAGGATATCGATTCCCAAATCATCTCCGTTATTTGTGACTTGGCAACAATATCTTATGAACCTAACTGCGCAACTATTCCTTACCCACTGTTGGATTACCGAGAGGGGGGGTGAATAAGTAATAGAGCAATTTAATCCATTTTAACCATATAATCCAAGTGTTATATCAACGAAGCATTATCATCCAATAACTATAGAGTTAATAAGAAATGAACAAATGAACAATCATACACATACATAGTACACCAGTGTTTTACGTGGAAACCCAAATCGGGAGAAAACCACAGAATGATTTTTCTTATATGTCTTGAAGAATTACATTCATTGGAAGCACCAACTTCCTTTGTTTTC
>SNQJ01S0000154.1:498078-528606 GCA_010110895.2 Picea sitchensis
GTGGTTAGAAGTGGGTTAGCTCTAAAATAAGGAAAGTGGGTTAAGATGGTTAGAAGGTAACCCCTTGAGGAAGCTACATGAAAGTATAAATAAGAGGCAAGGGTCTCTCATTTTTAATCACACTTGAGCATATTGAATATCTATAAGTGACTGATATAACCAAAGGATATCTAAGCCGAATTTCAGAGGGAAGGTGAAGTAAAAAAGGCTTAAATTCAAGGGAGGATAAATTCTTTTGATGATGTTTTCTAAGGCATTTTATTTATAGGTCATCGCATTTCGCAATAAACTTTTTTCTATAATGATTCAGACCGTGAAATTGGGAGGCCATTGAGGAAACATATCCAAGTAGATGTGATACAAATTTTATCTTGTGGTTCGTTGTATTTTTGGAGTTACACTCCATGGAAAATAGGGTTTGTGACTAGTCCTGAAACTAGTCTAAAACAGGTGTTTCGGGTAAAAACATCATAACTTCTTCATAACAGATCCAAATTTAGTAAGACAAACTATATTGGTTAGAGTATGGTCTGTAGTATTTTGTGTACAATTTTCAGATCCATACAACAAATATTCTGTACAGGGCACGCTCTGCAAGTTCTCTCTCTAGAATAAGCCAGAATTCAATAAGGTATGCCATTTTTGTTATAACTCCTTTTCTGGGAGGATCCAAGTAGTGAAACCTAGAGGAATTGCATAAAATACACTGAAAAACATTGTGTACTATTTTCAAATCTTTATTAATTACAAGTACATAGTTATTATTATTTCAAGTTAGGGTTGTTGACTAATCCAAAATTAGTCATGTGAGACTAAAGTAAAGTTTGATGAAAATGGTAGTCTCTTGTTGTTAAAGTTAAGGAAGGTTTGCAGGTGTGTGATCAGATACACCATGTATATTACAGAGTTACAAATCAGATTTGGATGATGAAATTGATGAGGGCCTTTGGTTGAGTTACATGTTGGGTACATGGTTGAGACAAGTAGTTGATGAGTTGGAACATACAAGAGGTGTATAGTTGATGATGTTGGTACATCTTGATGAGTCATAGTTTATGTGTATTTGATGCATGATTGATATATATTTGGTGCATGGTTGATGCACTTGTTGATGGTACATGTTGAGGTACAGGTTGGTGCATGGTTGATGCACTTGTTTATGATACAGGTTGTTACAGGCAGGGATGATTTTAAGGATGGAAATTTATTTTTAAATGTAGAAACCTTGGCTAATCTTACTAATCCTTCATATGCCAACTATAAATGATTGGCAATATTTTTGTAAAAAATTCAAATATCTAAGGATTTTATATAGTTTTTATAAAATTTGGGCGATTTTTAAGGTAAAATAATTTTATCCTATAGAATTTGGGCGAATCATTTTTAAAATAACGAAACTCATTTTTGGAAAAACCATGGAAAATTATCCCATGAGTGAAATTTAGCCCCTAAAATCATCCCTGGTTACAGGTTGGTTGGTTGTAGGTCTGTGGTATAGGTTCTTACAGTGGCATATCTCATAGTGATAGTGTGACAGTGGTTCCATCATTCTGCTTATACGTTAGGGAGGTTGGATGGGGCAAGGACAAGTGGTTGTATCCACCTTCCAGTTGTAGTCGAAGAAAATAGGGGGTTGTATCCTCCTTCTGGTTGTAGCCAGAGAATTGGGGAGTTGGAGCTTCCCTCAGGTTGCAACCCGAGAAACTAGGGGGTTGGAGCCTCCTTCTAGTTGCAACTGGAAAACAAAGGAAGTTGGTGCTTCCAATGAATGTAATTATTAAAGACATATAAGAAAAATCATTCTGTGGTTTTCTCCCTCTTTGGGTTTCCACGTGAAAACACTGGTGTACTGTGTATGTGTATGATTGCTCATTTGTTCATTGTTTATTTACTCTGCAACTATTGGATGATAATGCTACATTGATATAACACTTTCATTTTATGGATTAGATTGATCTATTACTGATTCACCCCCCCTCTCAATAATCCAACAATAGTATCCCTTTACCACCACATGCTTTTTAGTTCATTCATCCGATATAATTAGGCAATTGATTTCCACCTTAGAGAATAAATGCACAATGAATAAACCTTGAAAAAAAAAATGAGTTCTCATTTTTCTCAAGTGATAGAGATTTCAAAACACCTTCCTATCTATCCTTTTTTCTTATTGTTACCCCCTCGTATTTGCATAAGTGTAGCTCTTGTGATTTTCATCACAAAATATGATTTGCAACATTGATACCCATGGATCTTTTGATGGATTTGAGGTATACACCTTCAATTTTGGCTTTGAGATGATGCTTTTCTTCATTGAGTTGGTGTTTTGGATTGGAGAAGATCCATTTTTCTTTTGTGACAGATTGTCATGGCTTGGTTCTTTCATCATGATAGCAGATCTTGGTTGATGGAGTTTTGGGATTAGGAGTTTGTGGTTTCACTTGATGCTTTGGTTGCTGGTTTTGAAATGATATTTGGTGCTATAGTATATAATTGGTGGATTTATTCATGGTTACCTTAACCTAACACTAATATGTCTCATGGTCTTCTTTTATTATGACTTTGGTTTATGGTGGGTTGTACTAGGAGATACCACTTCTATTACCATGGTACACAACTTTTATGGAGTATACCCTCAAAGTTTTCATTACGAAAAGTCATTCTTAGTTTCTATGGAAAAATTGTTTTCATGTGTCTTGCAAATAACTTCAGGACTACACTAACGCCTCTTTTTCTACAAGAATTATCACAGAGACAATAATCATACAGATCATAGTATTGAGCATCAACAAAAGTATTGAAATAAATTATAAGGCACCTGTGTATCATATCCATTACTCAAGTCATGGTTTTATTTATTACCAAAAGTGCAAGGCTTGTTATTTTCAAGAAATTAAACCAAAATACAGTGCTTGCAGGAATAATGCCAATATGTGTTGAGGATAGTTATTTCATTTTGAAATTTTTGATATAGTTTGCTTAGTTTTTCATGTTGATGTATGTAGCATCAGACATGTACTTACACATTGGCTTGTGTACTTCCACTTGGCTTGCAGGAATAATGCCAATATGTGTTGAGGATAGTTATTTCATTATGAATTTTTTGATATAGTTTTCTTAGTTGTGCATGTTGATGTATGTAGAATTAGACATGTACTTCCACATTGGCTTATGTCTAGTATGTGAAAATCATCCAAAGCCTTCTACATTGGGACTTTACTTTAATTAAAGTAAATTTATTTTATTAGTGAGTTGAGTTTTATTTAAGGAAATACTTTAATTAGCATTAGTGAATTAAATAATAGTTGTTGATCTCAAGTGAGGTGAGAAGTAATATCAATCTTCAATCACTTTGAATATTAGGGTTAGGTGATAACTCGATCTTGTAAAAGAAAGGATATGGTAAAGGAGAAGACACTTTTCGCACAAAGATAACAAAGAAGGACTTTTTATATTGTGGAGTCATTCAAGAGTGTAGAAGCAAAGAAGGACTTTTTCTTACACATGATACATTGTATGAGTGAGGAGATCTCATTGACTGGGTGAAGAGAATTTCATCCAAGTGTTGATTCAAAGAGAGTTGGATCATGAAGGACTATGATTCAAAGAGATCTTGGATAGATGGAGAAGGACTTCCATCTACATATCTAGGCCAACGGAAGAGAGAGAGAGAACAATCATACAACAAAAGTATTGGTCCTTGTGGATAGTGCAAGTACTTGGGTACAGGTCATGCAGAACATCATGGGTTTCAATGTAACCCTTGCGTAGACAGTGCATAGCAGTGTGGTATCAACGTAAAATTTGTGTTGTTTCCATACAGGATCGTATAGCAAGTTTGGTAGAAGCTCAACTAGTTAGGTGCATATGTACTTTGTCTCTTTTCTTTTTGGGCCATTTTCCCAGTGAAGGAGCCCTTGTAATCTTTGAAGTTATTTGAATGATAATCTTAGTTGATGGGTAGAATATCTTTGTGTATTTTGTGTGATATTTTTGTTTCCTTATTTATGCTTCCACTATAATGTTTAGTCGATAACCCAACTATGCTTTTATTCAATAAGTGATTTATTTGGAGTTAATTTTCGGGTGCTGGGTTACTAGAAATTTCAACATGGTATCAAATCAGTCGCTCTGAGAGGGAGCCAATATTAGGTTTAACAAAAAACAAATCTATTATATCAGGAGTGTCATGGTGGGTGTTTGAAGGACCAAACACATATCCACTATCTTTTACAGCAGATCTATCAGAACTGCAAAGAGATCTTATCAAATCAATAACCAGTGGTAAGAAATCGAACGACATATTTTAGGGAAATATCTATATTGTAATATAAATGGTCATCGATGATAGTGAGGGTATTCGGTTACAGGTTGCATGGAATAACACAAGTATCAATGTAACAATCATGTTTTTAGAATAGATAACACAGGTAGAGATCGTGCATGACAGTACAGGGGAAATTTCAACAGAAGGTTAATAGATAAGATCTTGGAGATGGCAAATGGATTATGATTTGCGGACAAGTTGGATGGGGTTTCCAAATACAGTCCTTAGAAGGAGAGGATCATGTTGGTTTTGATGGAGAATGGGATTTGGGAATTTTATAATACTCATATCACTCTACCAATAGATGCGACGGACTAGTCATCCATAATGAGAAGGATGTGAAAGCTAGGAACAAATTCTAGAAAGAAAACTATCAGGGACATGTGGTAGGCTCTGAAGAGTTTAATTCAGAGTAAGAACAAGAATAAAAAAATGGTGTTGAGAGAGAAGCTTAGGGACATAAATATGACAAGATCAGACATGATGAAAACTTATCTCACTTGGATCCGATAGGTTCGATATGAACTATTTTCAATCGAGGAAGCAATGGATGATTCATAGTTGGTGAGGACAATGCTCAAAGGATTCACAAAGGTTTTCATCAAAGGGAGAGTGGCACGAGAGAAGCTCCTTTATTAGTCAAGGTTGTGGGATGATTTCATTTAGGAAGAACTTCAAGATGAAGAATTGAATGGAGGATGATACAAGAATGATGATGAGAACATTTCTCTTGACATCCAGGAAAAGAAGGGCAAGTTCAAGAAGATTGCCAGTGGAGAGTCTACCTCTCAATATGGAAAGAAAAAGGACATGGTCAAAGTCAAGTTCTATGCATGTCACAAGTTTGGGCATTATGTAGGTCAATGTCTAAATAAGAAGAAGGGTGGAAATGGGACACAACCAAAGGTAGTTGCATCAACAAAGGATCAAGAAAATGAGTTTGCCAAGAAGTTTGAAAATACATAGTTCTTAATTGTTTCCAAGACTTCCTTGGGAACCATATCAGTTGGTGCATTGCTAATAGATAGTGGAGGCCACATGTCACATGAAAGGAGCATAGGATTTGTTTGAGAGCTTCACTGAGTCCAACTCATATGTGCATGTGGAACTTGGTATGGGAAGAAATCATGCGATAAAGGGATCTAGGACAGTGTCATTCGAGATGGATTCAGGAGGCATGTTGAGAATGATGAATGAGCTATGGGTGTCAAAACTTGGGAGGAGTGTGCTCTCAGTCGTAGTGATTGAGAATAAGGGATTTGATGTATTATTCCGGGATGGGAAAGTGTTGATCAAACCCAGAGGATCTAGATAAAAAAAAATAGTGTTTTTTTGGAGTTATAGAGAACAACCTATATAGGCTAAAGGGAAAGCCTATGCAAGCTATGGAAAGTAGCAGAGTGATAGAGGACAAGGAACAATTAGCTCCAAAGGTTGAGAATATTAGAGGGAGTTAGTCTTCAAGTTTAGATGGGAAGGAGCCACATTCCAAGTTTGTCAATAAGAAATCATGGTACGATATGGACATGCAGGATGCTAAGAAGCAGGAGGTTTCTAGGAGAATGTTCAACAATAAGTCTTCAAAGAAAGGTCCAAGTGAGATGGAAGGGATAGATTTTGTTTCAGAGGGAGAAACCAATTAGGTGGATTGGAGAGAAACTATGGTAGCAGATCTGATAGTGAAGATAGAGCCACATCCAAGTGGTAGAAGTACCTTCCTCACTAAGAGGGAGTGTTGATGTATGTAGCATCAGACAGGTACTTCCACATTGGCTTGTGTCTAGCATGTGGAAATCATCCAAATCCTTCTAAATTGAGACTTTACTTTAATTAAAGTAATTAATTAAAGTAACTAATTAAAGTAATTAATTAAAGTAAAGTGATTTTATTAGTGAATTGAGTTTTATTTAAGGAAATTCTTTAATTAACATTAGTGAATTAAATAATAGTTGTTGATCTCAAGTGAGGTGAGAAGTAATCTCAACCATCAATCACTATGTAGATTAGGGTTAGGTCATAACTCAATCTTATAAAAGCAAGTCTAGGGTAAAGGATCATATAATTTTCACACAAAGATAGAAAATAAGTACTTTTTCTAGTGTGGAGTCATTCGAGGGTGTAGAATCAAAGAAGGACTTTTGCTTACACATAATACATTGTATGAGTGAGGAAATCCCATTGATTGGGTGAAGAGAATTTCATCCAAGTGTTGATGTAGAGAGAGTTGGATCACAAAGGACTATGATTCAAAGAGATCTTGGATAGGTGGAGAAGGACATCCATCTAGAGATCTAGGCCAAAGGAAGAGAGAGAGAACATTCGTACAACAGAAGGATTGACCATCATAGAAAGTGCATGTATTTTGGTACAAGTCATGTAGAATAGCGTGGGTTTCATCATAACACTTGCACATAGCAGTGTGGGTATCAAGGTAAAAGTCACGTTGTTTCCATACAAGATCGTATAACAGGTTTGGTAGTAGATCAACCAGTCACGTGAAGATGTACTTTGTCTCTTTTCTATTTGGGCGATTTTCCTAGTGAGGAAGCCCTTGTAAGCTTTGAAGTTATTTGAATGATAAGCTTAGTTGATGGGAAACATATCTTTTTATATTGTGTGTGATATTCTGGTTTCCTTATTTATTCTTCCATTGTAATGTTTAGTTGATAACCCAACTGTGCTTTTATTCAATAAGTGATTTATTTGGAATTAATTGTCGGGTGTTGGGTTAAGGGAAATTTCAATAGTGCAAGTGTTATTTTTACAAAAAATATATACCATGAATTAACAACAATATCAACCAAACCTTATACCACAAACCAATCTTTGGTTTAAACTGTAATGGCATATGTAATAGGTAGTTGTAGATAACCAATGTTGATAAAAATTGTGTGCATCTTTAGATTTCGAAAGGTGATAGGTGTGAATAGTTTATGCTCTTAACTATTCCCAAAATGATTATAAGTGGAACACAAGATTTTGGGATATCAGGTTCATAAATCCTTTAGGAGATGATTTATCACTTATTTTGTATGTCTCTATTGGACTATACTTTTGAGTCCCATTAACGTATTTTTAGTCATTCGTAAACATTAATAAATCGTCTTATCTTCTTAATTGTGTGACCAATGTATAATCCTTTTAAAAGTTGATTGAACCACCCAAATTTGATTTATACAAATATTGAAAATGTGAAATTGATTTTGCCACTTTTCTATATAGTTTTGCATTTGGTTTACAATTGGTCTACAATTATTCATTTATGTATCTCTGAAAAGAATCTCTCCCTAACCTATGTTAATGATAGGCTATTCCTCTTTGCATAGTTCTTGAGGTAGTTTTCAACCTTTTGACACCACCACACATGAATTTCCTTTTCAAACACAAACTTGTTTGTTATATTGTTGGTATAGTCAGTTATATATAATGTTGACTCAGGTCCCGATACAACCAACAACATAGACATTGTTGTGTTTCTAAAAATGAGGACAATATATCACCATTCATGTAGAAGGATGTAATAAAAGGATAAGATCAACTTCTCTATTCTATATCTATTACTTTTGTGAGCTCATACATGTTTGATACATATTTATACATGGTGGAAGGTGTTGGTCCTAAAGTCTACAACTGAATGCTAAAGGGAAGAGCTAGGCCACCTCAAGTTAAGAATGATTGGTTTTTTTATTTTGTTGGTCAATTAGAGGGTTGGTTTACCAAGACAAGAAAATGGTTGGGTTGGAAAAATAATATGGATGAGGAATTTCCTTGGTTGGTGGCAAACAAATGACAGACGAGTCAAAAAAATAATTGCTCCCATAGGTTGCAATGAAAAAGAAATCTTCACCAAATCATTTGTGGTTTCATAGGTTGCATATTAGTAAAGACAAGTTATACAATAGACGAAGGAAATGAGATGTACTTCACACAAATCAAAAATTGTATTCAAGATAAGAATAAAACACATAAAGATTTGGAAAAAAAACACTGTCATCAAAAGTATATTCACCAAGTATAAAGATTTAATCCATGCATTGAACAGGTTCAACCAGCTGATGTATTGATCTTCTTCTCCCAAAAACTCAACCCTTCTCACATACAAAGAATGCCTATTTAACAAAGATGTAGAGGCCCACGACTAGTGTGGAATTGAGGCTTAGCTCTACAACATCAGTTGTAAAACAACTTATTAACTTAACTAAAACACCACTGGAGTATATTAATATATACTTCAAGCTTGACTTAATAAAAAAGGAGTGGTTCTTATCACACATAAAAGACCACTTATTATGCATGAATCTAAAAGAGTTTTACAATTGAACAACTAAAAAGTGCTACTAGCAATGAAACTAGACCGATGCACATGCTGGAGTGAACTGAGATTTGACAGAAAATGACTAGGAGTGACAGAACTGAGTTATGTATTGAGCATTGGCATGCATGCACATTGTTGGAGGCCAATGAGAGATAACTGGATGTGTTGGAAGTGTTTTTTCTTCAACTTATCTCTTGGGGGAAAGAAGCAAGTCATCTGGCATTTTTATAGAGTCTCTGATATTTCTTTTGCAGTTTGGAGTATAGTTCCTCGAGTTCTTGGTTATGGTGTTGCAGGGATTGGTGTTAGACATTATTTTGGTCACCTAAGTGATCACCTGACAACATGTGTTAATGTTCCCTAAAAATATTAAAAGAAGGCTTTCTCCATGGGAAAAGTGACTTGCTTTCCTCTCTCAAAAACCATGTCAAGGAAGGTCGTCTCATCCTTCTATATGCATGGGATGCGACGATGCCTGATCGTCGCACTCTGCCCTGAACCTAGACTGCGACGTTGTCACATGCTTCTTGTGCATATGGTGTGACGATGCTTAAATCATAGGAAAAGTCAAATTTCATGAATATTCTAGAAGGGGATCTTCTAGAAGATGAGGTGGCCTCTGATCGGTTTGGATCTTACTCGCTTCTCTGATTTGGTGGGATCATCCTAATATCCTCATCCATCTCTCTTTCACACTATATAAGGAGGGATCTCTCATGGAAAAGGCTAAGGTTGAATAGGATAAGATTTGTATAGAGAGTTCTACTTTAGATTATGCTTGAGAGATTTGCTTTAGTTCTTCAAGTCAAATTGTGGATCTTCTTCATTTAAGGCATTGGAGCAACGGTGTGTGTGTTGAAGCAAAGATCCATCAAAAGGGGACCTTGCAACATCAAGGCATGGGTTGTATTCTCCACTTTCTATTCAGTTAATACAATAATGCATTTCTTCACTTGTAACTCATTAAACTAGTCCATATGATGATGAAGTTTAAGGCTAAGTGTGCATTATGTTCTATTTTTTTCTAGTTTCCTATGGAATCTAGGGAGATCTGTTTGTGTCCGCATTTACCGATTAATCCGATAACAAAATTGGTGACCATACTGGGGATACGACTTTATTTTGGTTTTTTGCCTCTTATTTTCTTTTATCCTTCCTTCTTTTGGTCAAATTCATTCTCTGAGTGTGTGGGTGATCCATTTAGACTCGCTGGGTCTGAAAGTTCAGTAAGATTTTTTGTTTTTCCATCCATTTTCCTTTAGTTACAAAGATCATCGCACTATACTATATATATAGACCGCAACAATCCTCTGACATCGCATCTTACTGGTGCAGACCAGTGCGAAGACGTCACACTGTACCCTATTGGAAGCATGCGATGACCCTAGATCGTCACACTGTGCTCCACTGCCACTTGCAACGATTCCTGTAGGAATAGTTGGAACTAGTCAATTTTTATTTTTTCACCCAGTTTTTCCTCAATTGCCTGGGATGAACTTCTGATACCAGTGATTGATTGATTTGTAAGTTTGAAGCTTGCATTTGATTGGTTTTCGGAAATTGAAAGTTTTTCTTTGTAAATTTTGCAAGTTCTTCTTTTGATTCTTGTCACAAGGGTATAATCTCTAGATCTCGGTCCTGAGTGCTTGTTTGACAAAGAGTCCTTGATTTGTTTGACGTTTTGGATTGATTTTACTTTCCATATTGTTTATTGATTGAGAGACATTTTTGTTTTCATTTGACAAAAGGATTTGCTATCATTTTCATTTTTGTCTGCATTATGGGTTTGATTTGGGATTGTGTTGAAAGTGTGTTAATTTTCTTGGATTACTCTTTCTTTTCTTCATTACATATCTGATATGATTTGAGAAAGAAAGAACTGAAGTCATTCTTATTTTTAGTGATATTTCACAAGAAAATTATGGCATTCAAAATATTTGTTAAAGGAGAAAATTGGAAAATTTTATAGCTTTTGATTATTTGGGATTTTGTTCATTCAAAAATTGAGAAATTGTGTTTCGTAGCTTTTGTATTTCAAAATGAGATACCTTCTCCCTACTGTAATTAGAGTTCATCGAATTGAAATATTACATAATCATCTCTTCTTTCATTTTATTGGGTCAAGGTCACATACGTCATCAGTTTCATTTCCGTCTCCCTTTTGAGTAAACAACAACCTATAAAATACAACGTAATTTTAAAATTTATTAGCAAACTTTTATTTTCTAGAAATTCTCTTCACCAACATTAGCTAGGATAGCGCTTTGGAATAGGTTGTAAGGCACACTCTCCAAAGCATCAAAACACACAATAGTATCTTGTGATAGGGAGAGTTCAAACCCACTTGCTACATTTTATCCTAGGAAGGCCTTCTAACACAAGGGTCAATCATGAGGTCGCATTAGGACTGGCAGAGTTACTCACCTTGCTTTGTCAGTCTTAGTGTAGGTTTTTTCACATATTATTGGGGGTCACTTGAGAAGAAAATCCTATGGGGACCTTCTCGAGTTGATTTTGGGCTAGATACCCTGCCTTTGTGCGTATATTGAACTATCGATTGTTTCCCCAGGCATCATTGTCATCATTGGTAACCTTAGTAGCCTATCTCTTTAGGGTCTTTACACGAGGTGACTATGGAGGGGAAAGTCTTCATGGTACCTTGAATTGATGTTGGCCAAACTCACTTGGGATCCTTGGAGGGTATACCCACGATTATGTGTGGGAGCTTGCACCAGGGTGTAAGTCCGTTAAGCAGGTCGTCAACGTAACTTTTCCACCCTCTTTATCCCAGCCCCTTCTTGTCTTGATTTCACGACGTCGGATTTCATCACCAACTAGTGACTTCGAAATAAGAAGGTTTGTTTGCTTGGTTTGGTTTCTAGATTTTATTAGTGAGTGTTGTTTGTTTCTTTAGTTGGACATAGATTTGTTTCGTTCTTTATTTAGTGTGGCCAACATCGGCCCTCGTTGTCCACGTAGGATGCAAGGGATACCTCTAGAAGATCCGAAATATTACATCCCTTTCCTTCCTAACTCACCAGAGGGCTCTCCTGAGGGATCAATCAATAACGAAGTAGCCTTTGAGATTGGACGTTAGACTCCTTTAGAGGAATTCATATTTCCTGTAAATTCGTTATTGAGTGTTAGACAAGATCCACATTTGCTCCGGATGAATTCGTTGGGAGAACTTGTTGTTGACGAGAATATTGAAGTACCTACTGGACCTAACGTTGAGTCTGGAGTAGACGATCCACTTTTTCAGAGTGAGTCATTTAGAACCCCGGTTCAAACTGCTAGAATTTTTAATCCTAGCTCTTTCCTTGTCTGTCCTTTTCAGAGAACTCCTTCGGGACACGATATTTTTGATAAACTAGCATTCCTAACATCACAAATGTCTGTGACTTTCGTTGCTTATACAGTACCTTTATATCATTTTACTGGTACAACCAGTAATTTTGTCACAGTTTCAGACCAATTATTGATTGGTTCTCACTCGATTCTTCATCTCCAGATCGCTTACTCTACCATGGTCCCACAAGGTACACTGTTTCTACTGAAAATGTGGTTATCACTCAAGATCCTATTGAAACACCACTTCCGCTTAGATCGAATCCGTCGCTTCCCCCTGGGTATAACGCTTTGAATACTTCCATTGTTATTCCTACCCATAATCCATCCATAGGGTCTAATATTTTTGTTCCTCTTGGTATAATGCTACTAGTCATTTTGTTCCTACACCTACCTAGGTTCTCTCCAGAGTTCCTTACGTTCCTCCTCCACCTTTGTCTGGAGGATCTAGTCATCCTGGCTTTAGTAGCTCCAATCCAGTTAGAGGCACCAATCATTTTTTTGCTTCTGGTTTTCAGATTCCTGTTGGAGGTCAACCTCAAGTTGGAGGACAACCTCAAGTTGGGGTGCAACCTCAAGTTGGGGGGAAACCTCAAGTTGGAGGCCATTACCCAGTTTATGGGCAAGGTATACCTAGATTACAATCTCAACCTTGGAATATTACTTTCCAAGGGAATCAACAACCATCTGGGGGGAAACATCCTCAAGTTAATTCTTTTGTACCCCCCAATCTTGGGCAACCGTATCCAGGTTCTATGAATCCTACTTGGGGTCAAAATTTTCAGTCTAATTCTCCTTTCCAAGGGAGCTTGCTTAATAAAAACCCTCCACAAATGAATCTGTCAGGACTATCTAACTATCTATAGACTTATTATGCTCCTACTGGTATACCTACGAGACTACCTCCTCAAAACCACCAGTTTCCTCAAGTGAACAGACAATTTCCATTTCTTGCTACTTTGGATTTACCGGATTTGTCTAGGATTTTGAATGATCCTATTTTGCATTCTCCTTATTGGCCCTTCATACCAGCAAAATTACCATCAAACATTCCTAAGTTCAACGGTTGACCAGGAGAAGACCCAAATAATCATGTCATGACTTTCCATCTTTGGTGTTAGTCCAACTCATTGATAGATGACTCTATAAGATTACGAATTTTCCAACGAACTCTCATGGGTTCGGAAACCAAATGTTATATTGAGTTACCACGAGGCTTATTTAATGAATTTAATACCCTAGTCATGGATTTCTTTACGTATTACCAATTGCCAATTTGATATGAGATAGGAACCAAAATTTTGAGTTCTTTTACACAATCCTCTTCCACTCATATTTCTGATCATATCCATGAGTGGAGGAGGAGGAGACGCTTAATAAAAGTTCCCATTCCTGATCAACTATTGGCTGAGTGGTTTACCAAATCACTCATTGGGCCTATATCCTATGATGTTTCAATGGGTGGTGTCGTCACTGAAGAGCGAACAATTAGTCGTGCTCAATATACGACTTGACCCCTGATGCTCCTCGTCCTTCTAYGAATCCTACCCCAACGCCTCCAGTAGCTTTTCATGTTGTTGATGGTGTGATTGGCACCTTTCATGCTGAGACTCGGTCTACACAATCCAGTCATACCWATCCCAAGTCTACCACTACTAATGTACAAAATACTCCTACTCCTACTCCTTCTTCCAGTAAAACTCTTGAAGTCAATTCGGTTCAATCTACACCTACCGATAAAAATAAAAATAAAAAGAAAGGGAAGGGTAAGAATAAGGAGGGAAAAAATAATAATCAACAATCTGAGAAGCCCAAAATACAGCCCGCTGATGACAAAGATAAACATAAACCTCATTACCCTTGCCTTATTTTTGGTGACGACCATTATACGAAAGATTGTCCACGACGTGTTGAGGTTACTAAGTTCCTAGAAGGGATCGGGAAACCTACTACACCTGTCATTTTGTCACAACCTTCTCCTTCTCAGTAGCAGGCCCAATTGGTCATTCATGACCAAACTTATCCCTCTACCATATCTTATGTGCTTATGTGTACTCGTAACTCCAAGAAGAACAAAGTGGTAGTCACAACTCGAGACAAAGATTATTCTCATTCGAAAGAGAAATTTGATGATTTACCACCTCCGTTGGTTCAACCTCCTCCCCCAAATTCACCTCCAAACGGTCCTCTTCATCTCGAATGACTGGGCCTAGATATAGTTCTTCATCCTCCTCCCAAAGGTGTTGTTTGAAAGTATTCATTCAATCCTCATGCAGGTGCTACCCAAAAATACAGTATTGTAGAAGACCTTGTGTAAGCACCCTCTACGATGTCAGCTCTCGAAGTCCTTCAAAGTTGTCCTACTCAATGAAAGGCATTGTTAAAGGCTATTGGTGGAATTGATCCTACCGATACTAATTGAATAATATTTGACTTGGAAGATCATATTCCAAGGTTTCCTCCTGAATTAACGTTTCAGATCCAAGTTGTTGTGGAAAATAAGAACATTTGTCAAGCCGTTATTGATGAAGGAGCCTTGACTTGCATTATGTCCGTTACTTGTTGGAAAGATATTGGCTGTCATACCCTTACCGAGTCACATGATACTCTTAAATATTTTAATGGTACATGGTTTAAACCTTACAATGTTCTTTCTTCGTTGTCTATTACATTAGAAGGTAAAGTGGTTAACATCAAGGTTGAGGTCTTTGATGCATCTCTTGATTATAACATTATATTTGGTCGTAGCTGGATTGAATCCATGCGTGCAGTTGTTTCTACTCTTTTCCGAATGTTACGTTTCCCACACCAAGGAAAAGTCATTTTTTTGACCAACTGGCCTTCTTTAATTCTGATTCACGTACTAGAAACGTACCTTTTATTTTGAAAACTCCTCCCGGGTATGAGAATGTCGGCGTGGGTCTTTTAAAAGATTCAACCTTGATGGGTACTTTTCTTATTCCACCACCTGATATTCCTCATCCTTTTGTCGCCTCAATTAACATGATCTCAACCTCTGTTCATGAAACCCCTGAGTCTTATGACCCATGGATAGTACCTAAATCTGGTGACTATCTTCGTTACAATGACATAATGCCTTTAAGTTCGGTGTAATCAACCTATCAAGCTATTCAATCAAAAAATCCTTCTCCTCCTTCTCTCTGTGATACATCTCCCGATATGTTCCATGTGATCTTTCCTACTGATGAGATGATCATGTTGGTCATGTCTATGGAAGATACTCCATGAGACGATGGGAATCATCGTTCTATTCTCTTCCTAGAACGTGAGACCATACAGAGTTACCAATGGATTTCGATTATGTCTATCGTTGTTGTTATTTCTTCTGTTCCTGAGTTAACACACGATGTTTTGTAGGAAGGGAACTTGAGTAATAGTTTACCTACCGTTCCTATTGATATATCGATTAAACCTAACGTCATGGAAAATGTTCATATCGGTGACTCATGTTCTACTGATGAGGTCTGCAGTTATAAATCCATTTTCCAATAATTATGTGACATTTTTTCCTGGAGTTATGAAGAAATGCATGGTATCAAACCTGATATTGTTGTGCATGTGATTAATACTTACCCGAACGCTAAACCTGCTCGGTAGAGACTTCGCCTAGTACATCCACGTAAAGTTGTTGCTATTAAGCTTGAAGTTGAAAAACTTCTTAAATATGGCTTTGTCTATCCTGTGGCTTTGACCGATTGGGTGTCCAATCTTGTTCCGATAAACAAGAAACAAGGGACGATCCGCGTTTGTGTAGATTATAGGGATATAAACAAATATTGTCCCAAGGAAAATTATCCAACCCCTTTCGTTGACCAGATTGTTGACAAATGTGTCGGTAGTGAAATCTTCTCCTTAATGGATGGTTTCTCCGTCTATATTCAAATCAATATTTTTCTTGTGGATCAACATAAGACTACTTTTATTTTCCCCTGGGGAATCTTCGCATACCAGAAACTTCCTTTTGGCCTCAAAAACACTGGGGAGACTTTTCAGCGCACTATGTCTTACGCTTTTCATGACATTAAGCACATTGTACAACCCTATCTAGACGATCTATCGGTTCATTCCATGCGTCTTCAAGATCACCCGACACATTTACGAGCCATTTTCCTACGCTGTTGTTATTATCGCATACGTTTGAAGCCACACAAATGTGTTTTTTTGTGGAATCCGGACGACTTCTTGGTTTTATCATGTATATACATGGTATTAGGGTAGACCTCTTGAAGGTTGAGGCTATTCTTAATATACCTCCTCCTTCCACACTATGCCAACTGAAAAGTTTGCAAGGGAATGCAAACTTTTTACGACGATTCATTCTCGATTACGTTGAATTAACGAAAGGATTTACTCGGCTTCTCAAGAAAGGTTACGATTTTGTATGGGAGGACACTGCAAACAAATCCTTTGAAGCTTTGAAATTCGCCTTAACCCGTACACCACTATTGTTTCCACCATATTATAGCCAGATTATCTCATGTACTTAGCTGCTTCAGACTCTACCATTGCTATGGTTTTAGTCCAAGAGGATGATTCACATGATGAACATGTTATATACTATTTGAGTCGGAGTCTCATGACCACTGAAAATCAAATATTTACATGTGGAGAAACTGGCCTTGGCAACTTTTCAAGTTGTTCAACGTTTTCGTCACTACATCTTATTACGCAGAACCACGGTCATTTTCGATTGCAACCCTATGCAACATATCCTTACTCGACAATTGCTAGGGGGAAAGTACTCTAAATGGATAGTTATTCTCCAGGAGTTTGATTTGGAGTTTGAGCGCGCCAAGTCAAAGAAGTCTTTGGTTTTTGTCGAATTGATATGTGACCTTCCCTCTACTGAGATAGAAACTGTGGCAGAGGATTCCTTACCTGACGAATCCCTCGTTTTGATCAGTTCTGGCAACATATGGTATGAAAATAATATCATCTATCTCCAGACCCAAACTTTACAGCCTGATATTTCTAGTACAGATCGTTGTTATATACGATATCAAGCCCGTCAATACATTATCCTTGGTGATACCCTTTACCGTCATGGTATTGATTCCATATTTCGACGATGTCTCACCTACGATGAAGCCAAGAAATATTTGAATGACTATCACTCTAGAGCATGTGGCGGTCATATGTCTGGGTATGCCACTACCCAAAATATCTTACGAGCTGGTTATTTTTGGCGTTCATTGTTTAAATATTTCATTACTTCCATCCAAAAATGCCACGCTTGTCAAACCTACAAAAATAAGATCTGATCTCACCCTGCTCCTCTTCACCCTGTAGTTTCCGTTGGTCCATTAGCTAAATGGGGTATTTACTTCATGACCTGTAACCCTCACTCGGTCGGGGGGCATGGATACATTATTGTAGTTGTGGATTATTTCCCTAAATGGGCTGAGGAGATGCCTACATTTGATAATACCAGGAAAACTGCAGTGTTATTCATATTCAATCATATCATTACTAGATTTGGTGTCCCTCAAGCCATCGTTACTGATCATGGTAGTCATTTTCGCAATTTCATGATGTCTGAACTTATTGAGAAGTTGGGTCTTCAACATGAAAACTCAACCCCCTATTATCCACAGGCCAATGGCCAGGTTGAATAAATTAACAAAGTTCTCACTACTATGCTTCGATGGATGGTAGGAATTCACAAGTCAAATTGGCACACAATGTTGTTCTTGGAATTGTGGGCCTATCGAACATCTGTTAAGTCTGCCACAGGATTCACACATTTCTAGTTAGTATATGGTATTGAAGTGATTTTTCCGATTGAATGTGAAATCCCATATTTGAAACTAGTTGTCAAACGTCTCCCTAACACCTCAAATGAAGAGGAATGTCTCTTTCATTTGATGCAATTAGATGAAACCCGTCATGATGCTTCCTTAGTCATTGAAACTCAGAAAAAACATGTCAAAGCCCAATATGACAAGCATGTCAAGCCACGTATTTTTTCTAAAGGTGATCTAGTTCTTGTTTACGAGCAAGATCGTGATTGCTAAGGGTCGGTAAATTTGAGCCCATGTGGCGGGGTCCTTATATTGTGAAATGCGTGTTGGAGAAAGGGGATTATGAGCTGGTAGATTATGATGGAATCCCTTTGAGTGAACCCAGAAATGGGATTTACTTGAAGAAGTATTATGCTTAAATAATTTTTGCATGAGTGTTGTGTATTTTTAGTGTATCATACTCTTGTGTGATTTTTCGTTTTTGGTTCCACCTTTCGACTGCTGACCTTGCATTGTGCTTGGTTTCTAGATGTTGGTGTCTTCACTACCCTACATTGGCTTCGTTGATGGTGCTAGTCACAGTACTCAAAACTTAGCGTCTGTTGCTTGGGCAATCTATGCACCTACAAATGAATTAATCAGTCTACATGGTGTTTGCCTTGGTCGTGAAACTAACAATGTCATGGAATACAATGCAGTTATCGAGTTATTGATTGACGATGTTTCACTTGGAATCCGTCATCTTATTGTACGACTCGATTCACAGTTAGTAGTACTACAATTGAGTAACATTTATTCCATCCGAAGTCCTACTTTGTTAAGTCTATATTTACGAATTAACCTTTTGGAACGTCAATTTGATTACATTGAATATCAACACATTCCTAGATGTCTAAATACATTAACATATGCATTGGTTAATTATGTGTTAGACATGAATTTGAGACATTTATAAAATCCAATCACACTTTGTACATAAAACAAGTAAGCTGGTAGGAGCCTCATATTCATAACAATAAAAGTTTACAAAAAGTGTTTTTGTCTGAACACCAAAATATCAAAAATGTGAAGCTCATAGCTTCATGTACAAGAGAATAAAGGATGTTTCTCACTATAAAAAGTGATTGCCCGTGCTACTCTACGGAGAAGTCAAACAATGGAGGTAGATACGCCCACGGTGTGGCGTTGGTAATGCCTCAGGAGCTCATCCATAGTAGCGTCAGGGACATGCATGGTCAGTCCCTCCAAGTTCTATTCTACGACCTCGAGGTTTGTGACAACCACTCCTTCTATAACACCTCTCTCTCTGCGCCTCTGGATGGGAGATGATCCTGACGGACGATACGGTCCCACATCTGTATTGATGAGAGCACTTGATTAGTCATCAGATAAATAACATCGAAAACATGTTATATCATTAAAATAACAAAAACATTATATAAACAAAATTTCCTTCTTATCTATGTTCCCCCACTGGGAACCATCAGGAAGAGTTAGGTCCGGATCTCTACGAAAATATACCCTGGCATACGCATAATATTCAATCATGAGCAATTGAGTCCTCAGTCATTGGAACAAGACTTAGTCATATTTGATGATTGAAGCACCTCCATGTCGAGCCATGAGATATACCCGCCTCTTCATTCTTGGATCCTGTGGAGTGGGTATACCCCACTCCACCTGCAAGCGTAGGATTGGAACCCTCTCCAGGAAGAAGGATACCAAAATAGAACCATTGTGCTTGGTTTCCATATGTCGGTGTCTTTGCTACCCTACATTGGATTCACTGATGGCGTTAGTCGCAGTACTCAAAACTTAGCGTCTGCTTCTTGGGAAATCTATGCACCTACAAATGAATTAATCAATCTACATGGTGTTTTCCTTGGTCGTGCAACTAACAATGTCGCGGAATACAGTGTAGTGATCGAGTTATTGATAGACGTTGTTTCACTTGGAATCCATCATCTTATTGTACGAATCGATTCACAGTTAGTATTACTACAATTGAGTAATGTTTATTCCATCCGGAGTTCTACTTTGTTAAGGCTATATTTACGAATTCGCCTTTTGGAACATCATTTTGATTGCATTGAATATCAACACATTCCTAGATGTCTAAATACATTAACAGATGCATTGGCTAATTATGTGTTAGACAGACATTTGAGACATTTATAAAATCCAATCACACTTTGTACATAAAACAAGTAAGCCGGTAGGAGCCTCATATTCATAACGATAAAAGTTTACAAAAAGTGTTTTTGTCCGAAGACCAAAATATCAAAAATGTGAATCCCATAGCTTCATGTACAAGAGCATCAAGGATGTTTCTCACTATAAAAAGTGATTTCCCGTGCTACTCTACGGAGCAGTCGACTGATGGAGGTAGATAAGCCCACTGTGTAGCATTCGTAATGCCTTGAGAGCTCATCCGCAATAGCGTTAGGGACATGCATGGTCAGTCCCTCCAGGTTTTGTTCTACGACCTCGAGGTCTGCAGCAGCCACTCCTTCTATAAAACCTCTCTCTCTGCACCTCTGGATGGGAGATGATCTCAAGGGCCGATACGGTCCCACATATGCATTGATGAGAGCACTTGATTAGTCATCAGACAAATAAAACAAAAAACATGTTATATCATTAAAATAACACAAAAAATTATATAAACAAAATTTCCTTCTTACCTATGTCCCCCCACTGGGAAACATCGGGAAGATCTAGGTCTGGATCTCTGTGGAAATCTACCCTGACATACACATAATCTTCAACCATGAGCAAATGAGTGCTCAACCATTGGAAGAAGACTTCGTCATATTTGATGATTGGAACACATCCATGTCAGGCCATGAGATCTACCCACCTCTTCATCCTTGGATCATGTGGAGTGGTTATACCCCACTCCACCTGCAGGTGTAGGACTGGAACCCTCTCTAGGAAGAAGGATACCAAAATAGACCCATATCCAAATTATTTTAACCCACCATTTCGACACTTGGTAAGTTGTTTCTTCATGATTTTTAGAACCCCTTCGTACCAGTTGAAGACTCTGGGCTCCATAAATTCCATGGCATACTGAAAATGACTTTGCATATCCATATGAGGAGCTGCACTCCCTACCATGTGAGTGATAGTATACAATATAGTCTGCAAAGGCAAATCTCAGACATCCCTGATAGTTACTTTGTCGCTATGTTTCTTAGTACCTTGCACACAATGATGACGAACATAGTAGTCCATGGGCTCACCTCCACCCCTGCTACATGTAAGTGTCACCCATGAACCATGACGAGATAGTCCTGTCAGGAAATAAATATCCTCAATATCTATGGTGAGTGTGTGGGCACCCACGTGAAATTCCTGCTCATTCACATCCCACATGTGAACCAAGTACTCCAGTAGTCTCAACTGGTCTCTCATGCCCTGAATCTTAAAGAATTTTAGTAACCCACACTGCGTGAGGGCCATAGCTATTCCCGGGTCATTCCCGGCAAAGTAATATTCTTCTTCTTTCTCTCATTCACGCCACTCCAACATCTCAACCGAGGGAAGCCTGCCAAGAAACCATAAAATGAGATTAGACACACAAATTTCTTTCCTGGGAGTTTTTTCTAGTTGGGTTCATATTTTGAGTTTTTGGCTATGGACGTCGCAGGCCAGGGAATTCGCACAATACAACATCATTGCACCCTACCTACAGGGTCGCCTGCGATGATCCTATATCATCGCAGTTCCTGATATAGGGCACCTACGACGACCTCAACGCACGGGTAACCCCTAAAAATTGACCCAAAAACACATTTTTAACCAATGAAAATCAATTTTAAAACCATGAAAAGGTGAAGGAGAAGGAGATTACCTCTTTGGCAGAGACAATTCATGAAATGATCTGTCGTTCACTCCGCAATCAACAGTTGAAAATCGAGGTGAAAAAGGGCTATGGCACAATATTTGGGTAAAGTTACAAATGAAATGGTGAAATGTGGTTTTTTACCTGTTTTATTGACTTTTATCACTTTTCATTTGTATATTATATTATTTTTATGCTTTATCCAAGCCCTAAAGTCTTAACAACTTTACAAGTGATTGATTTTTGCAGATTGAAAAAGTCTAGAGATGAGACGTTGGAACAAGGGTTCGCTTTTTTGGTTTATTTTTATATTTGTCGCATGTAAAGATCTTTTAGGGTTTTTCATGAAAAACTCCGAGCAAGTCTTAATTCTTTCTCACGCTCATGAAACCATGAGAATGTAATCGAGTAGTATTTTGTCGCCTTTTAGAACTCATAATGGTGACACAAAAAACGAAACCTATGGAGTATCCTTTAAGCTCTTTTCAAGCTCCCTAAACATGAAAATATGGTTGAGCCACCTTGTTCTTTTCACAATCGTAAAAGTATTTTAAGAAAAAATCTGACAAGCAGTAGGTTCTCACTTTTTCGGTCTCATCAGATTAATTTATGAAAAAGGACTTGATGGATTTCTCTTTAAGTGTTTTTCAGACTCTCTAAAATTGAAAAACCCTTGAGTTTTCTTTCCTTGGAATCATTAAACAAACATCGAAAGACCCATATGGGATCGAATCACTCCTTCTTAGGGTTCGTTAAACATACTCCGAGGGACTCATCCGAAGGATGATCTTACATATACAAGCATATGTTATCCTCCTCAAGCTTGCGTAAAAATAAAGAGGGACTCGCCAGAAATTGTGGAGGAAAATTGGGAAAGAATTGTGTCTCTGTATTTATGTTAGTGGCAATAATAGTCGCTCTTGAACATGACACCCCCCTTCATCATTATATCTGGGTTGGGAAATCCATTTGTCTCTCATTTGACCATCCACAAGTTCATATGTTGGGTCCTCCTTGAGTCAATGCTTCCAACACCATTGGCGTGTCGTTCATATATTCAAGAGAAGTCCAACCTAAATGAGCCTTCTATTAAGTCGACCATCTGCAGTTATAAATTTTCTACCATGTTGGCCTTCCCTGTGTCAGTTCCGAATCACTTCATACTCTGATCTACCTCAAATATGTTACATATTTCATGTCATTGATGGGGGATACATCAAGGCCCTCCTGTGACGAGTCTTTTCCTTTCGACTTCAACACATTATCTGAGAAAAAGACATTGAAATCATTCAGTACCTTAGAGTTTGCATGCCTCAATGAAAGGTTTCTTCTCTTTCAACAGTGGGTTGACATCATTGACCCCTGACTGGAAGATTCCATCGAGTGTTTGACTTCAAATCAATTATTCACATTCATTGGATTGTACTGGGGTACTTTGGGAGTCATTGACATCAATGGTGATTTCCCTCACACTTGTTAACGATTTTCATTAATGGTCGGTAATCAAGTGGTTTCTACCATGTTCGACTTCAACACCTATAATCACATGGTTATATTCCTACTTAGAGACGGTTGAAATGAAGACCCTGGATCTTATCATTTTGGTCCAGGATGCGAAGGAGTATTCATGAATTTGTATTAACACATAGATCCAATTTGTATGTCTTGTGGCTATGTCCAAATTTGAATTCTTTTAGAGGATAGATCCACAGTGTATTCCTGGTGGCTATGCCGAATTATGGAGACATGGATCCACAGTGTATGTTTAGTGGCCATGACTCACTTGACGCTTATGATTAGAGTCACTTGTAGTCTGAGCATGGGAATTTCTACCTCATAAATGGTATGATATTATGCAGATGCGTGTTTGTTTGTAGGTTCCTGAACGATGTGCTCCTTGTTTTCGACACACGCATTCTACAAAGTATTTCAGCTGTCACGAGTTCCAGCTTCATACTTTGGGAGAATTTTGTTACACATTATTTTGGTCACCTCAGTGATCACCTGACAACATGTGTTAATGTTCCCTGAAAATATTAAAAGAAGGCTTTCTCCATGGGAAAAGTGACTTTCTTTCCTCTGTCAAAAACCATGTCAAGGAAGGTCGTCTCATCCTGTTATATGCATGGGGTGCGATGATGTCTGATCATCGCACTCTTCCCCAAAACTAGACCGTGACGTCGTTGCATACTGCTTGTGCATAGGGTGCAATGATGCTTAAAGCATAAGAAAAGTCAAATTTCACGAACGTTCTAGAAGGGGATCTTCTAGAAGATGAGGTGGCCTCCGATTGGTTTGGATCTTACTCGCTTATCTAATTTGGTGGGATCATCCTATTCTCCTCATCCATCTCTCTTTCACGCTATATAAGGAGGGATATTTCATGGAAAAGGCTAAGGTTTAATAGGATAATATTTGTATGGAGAGTTCTACTTCATATTATGCTTGATAGCTTTGCTTTAGTTCTTCAAGTCAAATTGTGGATCTTCTTCATTCAAGGGGACCTTGCAACATCAAGGAATGGGTTGTATTCTCCACTTTCTATTCACTTAATATAGTAATGCATTTCTTCCCTATATAAGCATCTTGTCTTCTATTGTATAATTCCTTGATCATATACATAGACTTCATTAGAATACATGTATCTTTGTTTTCCTTCATTGTTGGTTTGTAATGCATTTCTTCCCTATATAAGCATCTTGTCTTCTATTGTATAATTCCTTGATCATATACATAGACTTCATTAGAATAGTAATAGACAAGATTACTATTCTACAAACTCAAGGAAGGAGCTACAAAGATGACACTAGTGAGGACAAGCGTCGTTTAAAAGGTATGTCACTTGTAACTCATTAAACTAGTCCATATGTTGATGAAGTTTAAGGTGAAGTGTGCATTTTGTTCTGTTTTGTTCTATTTTTCTATGGAATCAAGGGATATATGTATGTGTCTGCATTTACCGATTAATTCGATAACAACTGGACCCGCAACTTCGGTTCTTTACCAGTTGGCTATCATCAAGTTATTGTCGGATGAGCCATATGATGCCTTTGACTGGCTCAACGTTCCCTGGTTTGGCGTCATTTTCAACCTAAAAATATACAATTATCGAAGATAGGCCACTTCAAAAATTCAGCGTTCGGGAGCTTTTGGGTGTAGAGTATTCATATCTCCCAAACTGACAACCTTTTGGATCTAACGTGGCAAAGTGAGGGCATTTCGCTGATGTTTCACAGAAATAAGGGTGACATGTGTTAACCAAAAAATTACAGATGATGTGCCCAAAAGTGCTTGCAATGGGTGCCATGTTTCATAATAGATGAGTTCCACATGTCATAACAGATGAGTGCCACGCATCTCCGGCTCTTCGGGGTTCGATAGTTTTTGAATGCAAATTTTGGATACGTCCCGGAGGCTCGAACTTGCAAAGTGATGTGGTACTTCGAGGCTCTGATACTTCGGGAAACTAAGTTTTCTATGGATTGAAATCCCTTGGAATGATAATCTCCCGTAGATGACGTGTCAACCTTTTAGTGCTCAGATTTTAGGGGCTCTGGTACTTCGGGGCTCCGGAGAACTGTGTTTGATCTGAGCTGAAATCTCTCGTAGTGGTGATCTTCCTAATCTGACGTGTCCATATGACACCACCATCAATGACGTTTCCACATGAAAGAGAGTGACACGTGTCACCCAAAAATGAGCAGATGATATACCCAAAGGGCCATAAATGAGTGCCACGTGTTGGAGACAGATGAGTTCCACGAATCTCCATAGATGAATGCCACACGTCTCCACAGATAGTGCCACACGTCTTCTTCTCTTCGGTGTTTAGAGCTCCGGGGAACTGTGTTTTCTCTAGATCAAAACCTCCCAGAGTGGTAATATTGCGAAGTGACGTGGCAGTGAGGATCCACTTCAGAAATTTAGGGCTCAGGAACTTCGGAGCTCCGACGCTTCGACACTTCTTGAATGTAGAGTGTGAATATCTCCCGAATGACTAACCTCCCAGAGTGATGTGGCAGTTCGGGGCTCCTACATTTCCATGTTTTGTGATACTTAAACAAAAATGAGCTTGGGTGGCCGAATGTTGAAGTCGCAGAGTGAAACTTCATATTACTCTGTGGTTAAACCTGATCCGATTGTGGAACTCTGAATGCACGAGAGTCGTTGATATGATTTGATTGTTGGATCTCCACCCTTGAAAATTTAACTTGTCTGCTCTCACAATCTAAGCCCGAAATTGACTGCTCTGAATTGTTGGGTTTTGTTCTACAGATGTTTCCTGTGCATACAAAGGACTCGGTCGACCTGTTGCACGCTCAATAAATGGAAAACATGATGAAAATTATTTCAAACCAAACCATGACATGCAATTATCCTTCAAGAAAACAAAAACAGTTGGCACAAATAATCATTAAAGAAAGGGAATGATAAAAACTGAGTCTTTTAGAAATGCGGGACCAACATTAACCAACAGAAAATGAACAATTTTTAATGAAGGTATAGGGAAATGAGAGAGGAGGGGAAGGGGTGCAGACTTAGGTATTAACATTGGCTCCAACTGGGGACAACACCCACCTGTTGGGTGCTGAGAACAACAGATCAGTGCCTTGGAACTTAATAACTTGCTCCTACCTTCCTTCTCTTACCTTTGTTTTTGTTTGCCAGCCATGTATTTCTGCTACTGTCTCTCAACCATGCATCTTATTGAATCCAAAACTGTAACTACACCCTAGTGCATGTGTTGGGCTATGGAGTCTTTATTCACACACAAACTAACTAATATATAGCTACACCTCGGTGCCTTTGTTTGGATATGGAGTCTTATTGTTTATCTACTATATAAACAAACTGAAAAATAAATGCTCGAATGACGAGCTTATTCAGCAGACCCCTACTCCAACCAACTGAAATTCAATACTCAAGTATAAACAAATTTCCAAAATAACCAATCAAGCAACGAGGTTCTTGGCATGTCTTCATGTACACTGCTGAGAACATTAAAAGAAAAAATCGTACACAACAAAAATTCTAATGGTAGTTCATACTTACTACGACACACTTTGTTCATCATACCAACAACTACAATATTAGAGACCCCTGTTGAAATTGAATCCATCCAATCATATATGAGATCATCAAGAACATGAGGAGACTCTGGTTGATCTAGAAGACTGAGTCGCTATTGTTTGAAATATACTATATGAACAAGGTTGGGTAGCTCATGTACTCATTGAAACAACTCATGAAATTCATGTGATTCACAAACATTAAGGGTAGCAAAACACTCTTGATACTGCTAATCTTGTTATTTGACATGAATGAGTATGTCTTCTGCATTGCTGGTTTTTTCTTGTTTTTGCTCCATAATTTCATTTCCAAACTTATATATTTCTTGTTGCTCAACGATTTCTGGGGAATCCAAATCCACATCTACTATAGAAGAAGATTTGAAATGTTGATTTGGTAGCTCCCCTTCATAACCCGTAAATGGAGTTTGTTCAACTTCAAATAAATCATAAACAGGTGATAAATATTCATGAACAATTTGAGCAACAAATTGATCACAGTCATGACTATCATTAGCTACATCATGAACACAAAGATGAAAACCCCAAACTAAATAAGGATTTAAAATCAACATTTATTACCTTCTCATCATCATTTTCAGTTTTAAAAAAATGTTGAAAGTCGTCCTTTTGTATAACAAAATTGGAAGAAGATAAAATTGATAATGAATCTTCTTCCTCTTCCTTAGCATTATCATCCCCTTCAACTATACTGCTAGAAGAACTAATAATTGACTGTTGAATATCAGGTCCAAATTCTTCACAACAATTTTCAAAAAGTAAATCAGTTGGAAAAAACCTTTTACAATGATCACTAAATGCTGCATGGAACTGTTTTAGGAAAGATATTCTAGCATGAGGCAAGAATCGGTACCATTCATGAGCATCTCCCTCTAATGAGTACATGAACATCTTCATTAATACATCCTCATGATGTATACCCAACTGATGCATGACCTCATGGAATCCAAACAAATGATCTGCGGGGTTATCATCTTTATCTTCTCTAAATATGGGAAAATAATCACCCCACTCATCCATAGTAGGAACAACATTTGGAAAAACAGTAACAATAGAGAAATTAAAAGGAGCAAACCTCTGAGCCAAGATGGATTCCATTTGAAAATATGACTTATTAAAATTGTGGAGTCGCCATTGGATCCTTTAACCATGGAGTCGTCAGGTGAATGATCCACAGTCTGAATGTGTATGGTCTTTGTTCACAATCAAAGATTAGATATGATCGTTTTCATTCACCAAGGGAAAGATATTCCATTACTCTGTTCCCCAAAAAAGGCGCCAGAATATGTTGGTCCTAAAGTCCGAACCTGACTGCTAAAGGGAAGATCTAGCCCACCTCAAGTTAAGAATGATTGGTTTTTTTATTTTGTTGGTCGGTTAGAGGGTTGGTTTACCAAGACACAAACATGGTTGGGTTGGAAAAACAATATGGAGGAGGAGTTTCCTTGGCTGGTGGCACACAAATAATAGACGAGTGAAATAATAGGGGTAGAAACAAAGGGAAATAACAAACCACTCAATGAATAATTTGTTGCAAGAATTTTAATACTTAAAATATCATTTTAAGACATCAAACATGTATCAAAAACACAATTGCTCCCACAGGTTGCAATGAAAACCAAATATTCGCCAAAGAATTTGTTGTTTCACAGGTTACATATTAGTAAAGACAAGTTATACAATAGTTGAAGGAAATGAGATCTACTTCGCACAAATCAAAAACTGTATTCAAGATAAGACTAAAACACATGAATATTTGGACAAAAACATTGTCATCAAAAGTATATTCACCAGGTAGAGAGATTTAATCCATGCATTGAACGAGTTCAACCAACTGATTTATTGATCTTCTTCTCCCAAAAACTCAATCCTTCTCACATACAAATAATGATTATTTATCAAAGATGTAGAGGCCCTCGACCAGTGTGGAACTGAGGCTTAGATCTACAACATCAGCTGTAAAGCAACTTATTAACTTAAATAAAACATTGTTGGAGTATATTAATGTATACTTCAAGCTTGAATTAATAAAAAAGGAGTGGTTCTTATCACACATAAAATACCACTTATTGTTCTTGAATCTAAAAGAGTTTTGTAATTGAACAACTAAAAACTGCTACTAGAAATGAAACTAGATTGATGCACATGATGGAATTGATCCAGAATCGGATCCAGAAGCCTAACAGGGTTTAAAAATGCTCAAAAATGAAAGTGATCGGAATCCGACAAAACCAGCGCCATTGCGTCCGTCTCGTCTTCCTGATTCCGGCGATATATTTACTTCGTCAAACAGGCTCTGTATGCGCAAGATATCGTGTTCTGTCCGTAAAGCCAAACAGGCAAAAAAAAAGGGGATGACTGTACAGTCCGTACAGTCCCACGTGGCATGCTGACTATACAGATCGTACGGTTCGTACAGATGATGTGGCAGCTCCGGGAGGCGACACGTGGTAGAGCGTGGTAGGCTAATTTTGTGTACGGGCAGACAGCTGAACCAATCTAGGGGTGACACATGTCACCACTGTAAGGGTGACACGTGGCACGGATGACGTCAGCAGCTGACGTGGCAGGCTGACAGGGCAGACGTACAGGTTGACACGTGGCAAACACGTGGGGCATCCAATGATTGACACTTGGCATATTTTGGTTGGTTGTTGGTGTGCCACGTGGCCTAGTCGTGGGCTGCCACGTGGCACCCTGTGGTTGGTTAATGGTTTTGTGTAAAACTATATGGGTTTCACCGGGATCGAACCTGCGACCGATACTCGGGGCAACGGACTGGCAGGACCGGGCTAACCGCCCGGCCCGTGGGTGGTTCTTGTTAACCATATGGCACATTTTGTATTTATGTTTGAACCAAGGTTTAATTGGTGGGGAAAAGGGTCGGGGCTTAGCCCCAGCCCTCGGCGCAAACATATAACACACGACCGCAACCATGTAGCCAAGAGCCAAAGCAAAGCACGGGGTGTTGTGGATCGGGACTAGCCCTTGGATCCCAAGCGGATCCCACAGGACCGGGGCCATCCACCATGGTTGGGCACGGTTATAACTGATAGCTCGTGGTCCGATGCCTACGCGCCACCCACGACCACGAGCCAGCGACAGGGAGCCAGCGACAGAGGGCCAGCGCATGGGTGCGTGGCCATATGGAGGCTCCATATGAACCAGAGCACGCGCCTAGTGGGGGCTGCGCCATATTTTTATAACAAAGTGGGTTTTTTATATAATTTTTTGGATTTTCAAAGATATTATGCTTGATATTAGTTGATTTTCTCCATTTTTGGGAGATATTGGGCATTTTTGGAGCCCAAATTTTGGGAGGAAGTTGGAGATGAACAACCAACTTCAAATCTATATAAACCAGGCCTGTTTGAGGCCATGGAGGACAGTCAAGGACAAAAAAGAGCAGATTTATGCTGAAGGGAAGCCAAGCCAAAGCCATTTTTATGCAGGGAAGATATTGAGGAGCAGACGTTGTCGGGCCATTTCTGGGAGCACCGGACGTCCGTTTTGTGTGTCGTTTTCTTTGCAAGGTTCTAGAGATATGGACGAACATGACCAGATCAGTCTTGTAGCCAATTGGCACTGCAGCGATGTACTTTTGAGCTTTTGAACATAAATAAAGAAGCCTCCCCCATAGAGACAAAGGCCCGGAGACGTAGGCAAAGTTGTGACGAACTCCGTTATCAATCTGCATGTTATGGTTTGCTGCCTATTATTTCATTTCAGATATGCATATATGTATATGGCTGTCATAATTCCTCTTCTTTCCTCATTCTTTCACTAAGTTTCTCACATGGTTAATTAACGCATGCAAAATTAAAACTCAACCATAGTCA
>SNQJ01S0000154.1:528616-541434 GCA_010110895.2 Picea sitchensis
GTTAAGAGAATGTGGAATGGTCTTAGGTAGCCCATATTTATATGATCGTAAGGCAATCTTATACAGGACAAAGAATCAATATCAATTCACTAAAGCAGGTCAAGATTATGTGGTTCATGCTCATCATGTTAAAGCAAATAAAACACTTCAAACAATGGAACAATTAACGAAGGCAGTGAAAGCAAGCAACAAACCAATAATTGTTTCAAATGAAGTAATTGATCTTAAGCAAGAACAAGACATGGTTGTTGAATGGAAAATCAATCATAAGTTGCTTCAAGATAAGCTCATGTCGTGCAGATATCTCAAGTATATCAGCTCATTTGAAGTTGTCTTTTTTATGCTGTCATTAGCAATGTTTTCTACATGGATGATAGTGGCTTCAGTAAGATGTAACAGGGTTCAAATGGCTAACAATATACTGTCAGTTGTCATGATTGTGTTACAGTTGATCTTGATGAGATAGGTGCACAGGACAGAGTTCAGAGATAGAGGACAAGCCGGGTGGCCTATCCCGAGCTTGTTGATTGGTCAGTAACCTTTTGGGGACCAAAAGGTCTTTTTGTGGGGAGGTGTGATCCGGAATCGGATCCAGAAGCCTGACAGGGTTTAAAAATGCTCAAAAATGAAAGTGATCGGAATCCGACGAAACCAGCGCCATTGTGTCAGTCTCATCTTCTTGATTCCGACGGTATATTTACTTCGTCAAACGCGCTCTGTATGCGCAATATATCGCGTTCTGTCTGTAAAGCCAAACAGACTAAAAAAAAGTGGATGACTGTACAGTCCATATAGTCCGTACAGTGCCACATGGCATGCTGACTGTACAGACCATACGGTCTGTATAGATGATGTGGCAGCTTCGGGAGGTGACACATGGCAGGCTAATTTTGCGTACGGGGAGACAGCTGGACCAATCCAGGGGTGACATGTGTCACCACTGTAAGGGTGACACGTGGCACGGATGATGTCAGCAGCTGATGGGGCAGGCTGACAGGGAAGACGAACAAGTTGACGCGTGGCAGAAACGTGGGGCATCCATCGATTAACACTTGGCGTATTTTGGTTGGTTGTTGTTGTGCCACGTGGCCCAGTCGTGGGCTGCCACGTGGCACCCTGTGGTTGGTTGATGGTTTTGTGTAAAACTATATGGGTTTCACCGCGATCGAACCCGCGACCGATACTCCGGGCAACAGACTGGTAGGACCGGGCTAACCGCCCGGCCCGTGGGTGGTTCTTGTTAACCATATGGCACATTTTGTATTTATGTTTGAACCAAGGTTTAATTGTCGGGGAAAAGGGTCGGGGCTTAGCCCCAGCCCTCGGCGCAAACATATAACACACGACCGCAACCATGTAGCCAGGAGCCAAAGCAAAGCGCGGGGTGTTGTGGATAGGGACTAGCCCCCAGATCCTGGGCGAATCCCACAGGACCGGGGCCATACACCATGGTTGGGCGTGGTTATAACTGATAGCCCATGGTTTGATGCCTACGCGCCACCCACGACCAGGAGCCAGCGACAGGGAGCTAGCGACAGAGGGCCAGCGCATGGGCACGTGGCCATATGGAGGCTCCATATGACCCAAAGCGCACACCTAGTGGGGGCTGCGCCATATTTTTATAACAAAGTGGGTTTTTTATATAGTTTTTTGGATTTTCAAAGATATTATGCCTGATATTAGTTGATTTTCTCCATTTTTGGGAGATATTAGGCATTTTTGGAGCCCAAATTTTGGGAGTAAGTTGGAGATGAACAACCAACTTCAAATCTATATAAACCAGGCCTTTTTGAGGCCATGGAGGACAGTCAAGGATAGAAAAGAGCAGATTTATGCTGAAGGGAAGCCAAGCCAAAGCCATTTTTATGCAGGGAAGATATTGAGGAGAAGACATTGTCGTGCCATTTCTGGGAGCTCCGGACGTCCGTTTTGTGTGTTGTTTTCTTTGCAGGGTTCTAGAGATCTGGACGAACATGACCAGATCAATATTGTATCCAATTGGCACTGTAGCGATGTACTTTTGAGCTTTTGAACAGAAATAAAGAAGCCTCCCCCACAGAGACAAAGGCATGGAGACGTAGGCAAAGTTGTGTCGAACTCCGTTATCAATCTGCGTGTTATGGCTTGTTGTCTATTATTTCATTTCAGATCTGCATATATGTATATGGCTGTCATAATTCCTCTTCTTTCCTCATTCTTTCACTAAGTTTCTCAAATGGTTAATTAACTCATGCAAAATTAAAACTCAACCATAGTCATTAAAAGATCCGACGGATCAGGAATGAACCAAGATTTGACAGAAAATGACTAGGAGTGATAGAACTAAGTTTTGTATTGAAAACTGGCATGCATGCACGCTCTTGGAGGCCACTGAGAGATAACTGGATGTGTTGGTCATGTTTTTTCTTCAACTTATCTCATGGGGGGAAGAAGCAAGTCATCTGGAATTTTTCTAGAGTCTTTGATATTCCTTTTGTAGTATGGAGTGTAGTTCCTTGAGTTCCTGGTTATGGTGTTGTAGAGTCTGGAACCAAAGCTTCAGTTTTGTACCTGTTGGCTATCATTGAGTTTTTGTCAGATGAGCCATATGATGTCTTTGACTAGCTCGGTGTTCCCTGGTTTAGCGTCATTGTCAACCTTAAAATATGCAATTAACGAAGATAAGCCACTTCGAAAATTCGACGTTCGGGAGCTTTGGGGCGCAGAGTATTCATATCTCTCGTAGTGACAACCTTTTGGATCTGACGTGGTAGCGTGAGGGCATTTCTCTGATGTGTCACAGAAATAAGGGTGACACTTGTCACCCAAAATAGTACAGATGGCGTGCCCAAAGGTGCTTGCAATGGGTGCCATGTGTCATAACATAAGAGTGCCACACATCATAACATATGAGTGCCACATGTCTCCATCTCTTTGGGGTTCAGGAGTTTTTGAATGCAAATTATGGATACCTCTTGGAAGCCCAAACTGACGGAGTAACGTGGTACTTTGGGGCTCCAATGCTTCGAGAAAATGAGTTTGATATGCATTGAAATCCCTTGGAATGATAATCTCTCGGAGTTGACGTGTCAACCTTTCGATGCTCAGATGTTCGGGGCTCTGGTACTTCGGCATTCTGGCACTTCAGGGCTCCGGAGAACTGTGTTTGATCTGAACTGAAATATCCCAGAGTGGTGATCTCTCGGATTTGACATGTCCACTTGACGTCACTATCGTTGATGTGTCCACATGAAAGAGAGTGACACATTTCACCCGAAAATGAGCAGATGACGTACCCAAAGGGACTGAAATGAGTGTCACGTGTCAGAGAAAGATGAATTTCATGCATCTCCATAGATGAATGTCACATGTATCCACAGATGAGTGCCACGCACCTTCTTCTCTTCGACGTTCAGAGCTCCGAGGAACTGTGTTTTCTCTGGATCAAAACCCCCCTGAGTGATAATCTCACAGAGTGACGTGGAAGTGGGGATCCACTTCGGAAATTTGGGGCTCAAGAACTTCAAGGCTATGGATATTTGTAACTTATTGAATGTAGAGTGTAAATATATATCGAATGATTAACCTCCTGAAGTGACATGGTAGTTCGAGGCTCCATCATTTCAAGGTCTTGTGAGACTTAAACAAAGATGATCTCGGATGACTGAATGTCGAAGTCGCAGAGTGAAAATTTGTATTAATCCATGGTTAAACCTCGTGTGATTCTATAACTCCAAATGCATGAGAGCCATTGATATGATTTGACTCTTGGATCTCCACCATTGAAAATTTAACATGTTTGTTCTCACAATCTAAGCTTGAAATTTCTGAATTGTCGTGTTTTGTTCTACATATGTTTCCTATGCATACAAAGGAATTGGTTGACCTGTTTCATGCTCAATACATGGAAAACATGATGACAAGTATTTCGAACCAAACCATGACATGCAATTATCCTTCAAGAAAAGATAAACATTTGGTGCAAAGAATTATTAAAGAAAGGAACTGATAAAAACTGAGCCATTTAGAAATGTGGGACCAACATTAACCATCAAGAAATGAACAATTTTTAATGAAGTTATAGGGAAATGGGAGAGGAGGGGCGAGGGTGAAAACTTAGGTATTAATAGAAAGTCAGTATAATAATGAACTAACTACCTATGTAAACTACGTCAATTAGTAGACCTGACAACCTAGTTGGGTTGATGACAACATTACCAAGTTAAATCATACAAGTTGACCACCTAACAATATGTTATGCAATCCAAAGTCTCTTTATAGGAACTTTGCTTCTGTCTATGAACTCTCTTACTTGTACGTTGAATACTTACCTATGATAACATAGACACATGCTTATTAATACTTCTATTGTGATGTGGGAGTAGCCAACAAAACCAAATCTCTGACACAAGTGAGTCAATAGCATGAGATTTCAACTTTCAAGGTACCCATGAATATTTAACAAAGTCTCGCGTGATAAATGGCATAAAAGGTGTTGTTGAAAATTATTAGTGGATTCTTCAGTACAACCATCCAAAGACAATAGAGTTTCGTCAAAAGATAGATTATTTTGAACCATGGAACCAATAAGGTAATGATAGTCCACAACCATTCAACTGGGCTATCAATTGTATATGTTAAACATTATTTTGCAATCAAACTAATTATTGTTCAATGTACATCGATTCCCTTTAACAGTTATGCTTTTGTATCATAATTCTCCTGTCCCCACTAAGCATTTGAATTGTTCTTGATGATTTCCATCCTTTTTAACTAGAGTTTACATAGATGTAGTTTTTTTTTTGGTGTCTAATTCTACCTAATAATGCTTCATTTACAGAAGAAGAATGAATCCATAGAGAAGGATTAAAATTGTATAGCTACATACATATTTCATGGTCACAGTGCATATGTTGAGTGTTGGACAGTTGTTTTTCATTGATATCAAACCTTAGAGATTGATGTCAACCCTTGGAGAAGTTCATAAACCCTAGAGATGTGGTTGATATTGATGGCGAGTTAGTTGTTATTGATGGAGTGGTTGATATTGATGGTGAGTTAGTTGTTATTGATGGAGTGGTTGATGTCAAAAAATGTGTTGGGTGCATTTGACGAAGTCTACATGATGCCTCGAAGGTGTAGTTATGATACCCAAAGTTGATTGATGAATATGGACATGAAGGACAATGTAATTGCATGTAGGAAACTTATAGATGAAAATTCCTTGTCGTGTTGTTTTTAGTGATAGGTGGTACGCCATGTGGTCCTTTATGGTTAGGGAGATATGGCCTTGTGACTTTGGAATCCTCGAAGAATGGTCAAGAAGCCCCTAGTTGGTTACAAGTCAATTAATGAATGGGTAAAGAGGTTGTAACAAGAAAGTCAAGAGCTCTAAGAATAAGGAAAGATGTTACATAGAAAAAGTATAAATACACATCATGAGACATTCATTTGATACACACACTTACATTGAATATATATCTTGTGAGATTGTTATGGTCTAGTATTTTGGTTTATTGGTAAATCTGACAGCAAGACTGATGTAGTGGAGAAAGTGCGAGGAAACAACAAAAGTTTCGAAGATGCAAAGTGCAAGGGTTTTTCTGTAACCCTAATTTAGCAGGCCCTCGTGGGTCAACTTGAGGGTGTCACGCGAGGCACCCTTGTGGTTTTCCTAAGTGAAATCATGCGAGGCCCTGCTTGACAGGTAGTCTTTGTCCCGTGAGGATAAGACAAAATTGGGGAGAATGTTGGTACCAGGTTTCTGAAGGCTGTGGCAGTGCTACATGTCAGTGTTATAGCACAACATGTCAACTACAGGTCACATGTATGCTTATGTGATTATACATTATGCTTGGTGATGGTATGGTACATGCTTGAGAGGCACGTCTTGCTGATGCATGGTACAGCTTGGTGATAGTGGTATGGTACATTGAGTAGTAGTACATCTTGGTTGTATTGGTATATTGGTATACAGTTTGGCTACACGGTGATGATGTTATGGTACATGTTTGAGGCTTATTCTTGATATACTCTTGAAGCATTGGAACATGGTGTATGGTTGTCATTGATATTGATACATTGTTGAGGATTACACTTCATATATGATAACATATCTATGAGATACATCTCTTGGTGATGTTGGTACTTGGTTGAGGTACACCATTGATGGTTCTTGCTTGATATATCCTATGGTACTTGGTGTATGGCATGATTGAGTGATATGGTACATGGTTGCGATACATTTTTGGTACATGGTATGGTATAGGTGTTGATGTACATGGTTGATACATGTTATGGTACAAGATTGGTACTTGGTATGGTGTTGATGTACATGGTTGATGGTTGAGGCATATGATACAGGTTATGGTGCATGGTTGATGTGTGGTTTGGTACATGTGTTGGTGCATGGTTGATTCACGATTTGGTACAGATGTTGGTGCATGGTTGATGCACTTGTTGTGGTATAGGTTGTGGTACACGATTGATGTTTGGTATAGTACAAGTTGATGGTTTGGTACATGCTTCGGTACATGGTTGAGACACATATCTTATGATGGTATGTTGGTGATATTGGTACATGCTTGGTAGAGGCATGTGTTGGTGATATTGGACATCTAATTGAGAGGTGTCCTTGGTATATGATCCATGTGAGAGGATCTGGTTGAGTATCGGTGATAGTGAGAGTTGGATAGGATGAGCAGTGATAGTGACAGGTTAATTTGACAATGGCAGTGACAGTGACAGTGATTATGGTAGTGACAATTGCTCTACACTTATATTTTAGGGAAAAGGGATAGGGAAAGGAAAGGGGTTGTATAATCCTTTCAATTAGTGCCAGAGAAATCTGGGAGTTGGATCTTCATTCAGGTTGGAGCATGATAATTAGGGGGTTGTATCCTCCTTCCGGTTGGAGCTAGAGAATCAGGGAGTTGGAGCTTCCTTTAGGTTGGATCTTGAGAATCAGGGGGTTGTAGCCTCCTTCTATTTGGATCCAGAGAATTCAGGGAGTTGTAGCTTCCTTCAGTTTGGATCCTGTAAATAGGGTGTCGTAGCCTCCTTCCAATTGCAGCTGGAGAATTGGGAAGTTGGTGCTTCCAATGAATGTATTCTTTGATATATAAGAAAACATTATGTGGTTTTCTCCTGTTTGGGTTTCCATGTAAATTCTGGTGTACTGTGTACTTGATGTGATGTTTCTTATGTTTATATGATCATGATATACTAATGATATATTGATGATATACCGATGATATACTATTGATTAAGTTGAATTTTATATATTTTGGTTAAAAGTGGTAAAATTTCTCATACTGATTCACCCCCCCTCTCAGTATTCCAACAATTGGTATCATAGTGGGTTCCTTCAAGGAAACAATTTAACCACTAGAAGGGAGATCATGGAGAGAAACAATTTGTATAGCAATGGAATACCACAGTTCGATGGTAAAAATGGCTTGTAGTATGAGATGTGGAACATCCGAATGAAAACATTTTTACAAGCACATGGATATGATGTTTGGTACTCAATTGTTACAGGATAAATCAGTTCAAAGAACCCAAAGACTACAACTAATAAAGAATTGAAAAAGAAAATAAAAATTGCAATGTATTTCATCATGGAAGGATTACTTGATTCGGTGAAAGTCAAAGTGCGACAATGTTCATTAGCCAAAGAAATTTGGGATAAGCTACATAATTTCTACTCAAAGGAATCCCATTATACCCCAAATCCAGAGAAAAATAAAGAAAGTGTAGATATAGAACAATAAGAAAAATTCCCATCATGTTAGACAGATTCAGAAGAAGAACATTATGAAGAAGGCATAGTATAACTTGAAGTATATTTAATCAATGCTCTAGACAATTTGACAAAAGAAAGGAAGAAGAACCAATCAAGTCTTGAGGAAAAATTAGTCAAGAAGAATTCTTAATAAAGTTCCAAACAAACCCAAAAGGTCATCATGAAACTAAAATCTCATCTAGAAGAAGCCAAAAAGTTTGAAGAAACATACAAAAACTAGATATAAGAAAAGAAGTGTTTGGAAGCCGAAAGAAAAGAAGTAGAGAAAAGAGAAAATATTTTGATAGATCATCTTAAGGAAAGAACTGAGGACTTAAATCAACTCGAAGCAGAATTCGATCAAGAAGAAAGAAGACTTGAAAAGGAAATCATCTCCTTGAAGATCCAACTTGAATAAGCAAAGAAAACATAATAAGTCATGGAGATTCAGATGATGAAGAAAGAAGAAGAGGTTGGGAAGCTTGAAGAAGAAGTTGTCACATTGAGAGCCAAAATCATCAAGCTCAATAAGAACATTGAAAATACAGAAACATCCACATCATCAGTAGAGAATGTTGAAAAGAAGCACTCCATGTTGCGAGAAAAGAAGAATGAACAAAAGAGTAAGAGTTATGCAGAAGTACTCAAAGGAAGGAATCATGGTCAACCGGAATCAAAGAAAATTGATAAAGATACATCTTCAAGAAGACCCTCCACATTTAAGCCACAAAGAAGCTTCAATCATGATCATGATCAGCCAAGGAAAGAATTCAGAAGGACTACACCACAAAGAATATCATTCACTCCCATGTGTGTAAATTTGTTTTATAGTCATTGTTTTTATTGTACTAACTTTGGACATAAAGTTGCAGATTGCAGGGCTTATGGAATAAATGTTCAAGCAAGAAAAACTTATGTGGCCCCACATAACATTGAATGTTACAAATGCCATAATTATGGAAACATAGCTCGTGAGTGTAGAAGCAAGATGGATACTTCTATGAATGAGAACATTGATATCAGATATAAGAAAGTTTGAAAAATAAAACAAGAGCATGTAAAAGAAGAACAAATGAATCAAGGAAACCCATAAGTCATACTCTCAGGATTGGAAATAGTAAGAGATCAAGAAAAATCTACAAGCAAAAATAAATATGTCAGATATAGGAAAGTTTAGAGAAGAAATGAAAACCAAGAAGAACAAACGAATAAATACTAGTTCCCAGAGGTCACAAGATTAGCAGTAGCGCGAGAAATAAAATAAGAGCAGGTGAATAAAGATTCAATAACATGCCCAAGAGATTGTACTTTCAGGAATTGTAGTGCAAGATCAATCCACATGAATAAATAAAGAATTCAGAGTTCATAGAGATGATGAGTCTACAGACGAAGAGGATTATTACTACGCATCAGATCGGGTATTTTTCTGAGCCACTCGGCTTGGAGACTCCCAGTAAATATGAATATTGAATAGGGGGAGTAAGTGCAGTGGCTACTACAGATCAGAGACCCATCCTTCGAGCAGTTTGAAGTATTTGCATAGACATATTTAGAGCAGTCATTTAGCATAAGTACATAATGATATATTGATCAGTTGAGAAGTAGTGTTCCCACATAGATAGAGAAGACCAGTGGACACATTTGACTCAGTTTGAAGAAACAAGAATATGTGTTTATTAGTTGCAACTGTGAATCCTTCATGTCACTATAGTGATAGATGTCTCAACATTGTGGATAGTTGAGTAGAAAAATTATGGATAGCTTATGACATATGGACATAGATGGATACTTAAAATGTATAGATAACATGGATCAGATAATATGCATGGAAGTGTATTTACAATAAGAATTAATGGAATCAGTTGGAATCAATTGGTCACATCGAGGAAATAAGTAAAAGGGCACAGTAGAACAGGGAAAGAGAAACCTCCAGCAAAAGTTATATCATCAGAGGGACATTGTTGAACAATATGGTCATGACAGATCATATGAAATCAAGTAATGAATGCTTTTTTATATATTTCAAAGAGTTACAAGAGGAAGCACCAATGGACAATTAGCAAGAATTGGAAAAGAGGAAAGGAAACACTTACATGTATCCCTACATTGATCTACATGACATCTTGTAGAGAAGTCGAGGGAAGAAAAATAATCAAGAAATAAAGATCAATAGCATACAGATAGGGGGAGACATATCGAGAGGGGGAATTATCCTTTTTCCCGTGATGTTAAAGGAAGAGAAAGAGTCAAGAACATGAAGTCAGAGAAGGATTTTTCAGATAAGGTATGCTTTTAGGGAGAGTCATTGTTTGCGATCAAAATAGGAGAGGAACATGAGGAGAGAAACATGTGAAGAGAAAGGCATGGAAACAAAGAGAGAGAACAGATTCATGAAGACAAGGGGAGAAACCCCAAGGAGAGAGACCCTTTGACATTGATTTCAAAGGGGGAGAGTGATAAACATTGATGAGGAGCAATGGTCACATGGGGAGCATCAGTGTTTCCATAAATGTTGGTTTTTCCATCAATTCCAAAGGGGTATATTGTTGGACAATTGGTTTGGACAATTGGTTGTCATTGATGTCAACCATTACAGATTGATGTCAATCCTTGGAGAATTTCAGAAGCCCTAGATATGTGGTTGATATTTATGGTCAATTAGTTGTCATTGATGGAGTGGTTGATGTCAGCATATGTGTTGGGTGCATTTGATGAAGTCTACGTGACACCTCAAAGGTGTAGTTATGGTACCCAAAGTTGATTGAGGAATATGGACATGAAGGACAATGTAAATGCAGGTAAGACACTCATAGATGGATATTCCTCGTCGTTCTATTTTTGGTGATAGGCGGTACTCCACGTGGTTCTTCACGGTTAGGGAGATATGGCCTTATGCAGTTGGAAGCCTTGAAGAATGGTTAAGAAGCCCCTAGTTGGTTACAATTCAATTAATGAATGGGAAAAGTGGTTGTAATAAGAAATTCAAGAAGCCTTAAGAATAAGGAAAGAGATTACCTAGAAAATGTATACATACACATCATGAGACATTCATTTGATACACACACTTACATTGAATATATATCTTGTGAGAATGTTATGGTCTAGTATTTTGGTTTATTGATAAATCTGACAGCAAGACTGAGGCAGTGGAGAAACTGTGAGGAAAGAGAGAAAATTTTGGAGCTGCAGAGTGCAAGGTTTTTTTTGTAACCCTAATTTAGTAGGCCCTCGAGGGTCAACTTGAGGGTGTCACACGAGGCACCCCTGTGGGTTTCCTAAGTGATGTCATGAGTGGCCCCACGTGATAGGTAGTATTTGTCCCACGAGGACAAGATAAAATTGGGGAGAATGTTGGTACCAGGATGTTGAAGGTTGTGACAATGTTATAGGTCAGTGTTACAGTACAACAGGTCAGCTACAGGTCAACATGTCAATGTTATAGTACAACAGGTCAGTTCAGTGTTACAAGTTAGCGTAAGGTACTTTTTTACATGGATGATTGTGATTTTTTATTTCCTAGGAAATAATGTTTTTTATTTCAGAGTTTGAAAAATTAACATTATAGTCATGAATCGACAAATGTGCTAGTAGCACACGGTTGGGTAATGTTTGTCATACTCTGTGAGCCAACTACCTATGGACTTCCCATCCTATATGAAATATTAAAAAAAAGCCATTATTGTCATTACACAAAAAAAAGAAAAACCATTATCTATTTAAATGAGGTATATATATGTAGGATAATTGTAGGATAAAATAATTGAGCTTAGTTAGATGTACCAGCAAGAATTTTTTTAGATATTACAAGGTATTTGATTATCGATTTAAACATGAACAAAAAATGTGAAAATGGATTATCTTAGTAATGGTAATGGCTCTTAGTAAATGGTAATGGTAATACTAAGGCTCATATCATAGTATTATAGTTTCAGTGTTTTGCTTGTGGTTTTATATATGTGATGTCACGGAATATATAGGGACATGAAAACCAAAAGCTCGATCTCCTATATTATTGAAAAATTGCCACTATTGTTATATTAATTAATGAAGAATCCAAAATTTTCCAAGCTTATTCTTTGTGTGTGATGCAACCAATGTGAGGCGAAGGATGAAAGGATACATGAATAGTGTCTAAAGTTTATTTTGCACCCTTAAACCAAGGAGTCACCTCCTTTGTTTCCCTGACAATAAACATGTTCAATCCATAAATCACAATAGCATTGACTCGACCACCAATGGCATAGAAGTAGAATTTACTCGGCCACCAATGGCATAGAAGTTCCGACTAGTATATAAGTTGTTTTCGGGGAGAGGTCACAGGTTCGAGCCTTGTGTCCTTGGGGTTGCGTTTTAACACCTCATATCATCCACGAAGTGGGGAAGTATCAAGTGAGTTTCCCGCGCGAAATTTCCCATGGAAAAAGTTGTTTTCAACATGACAAAATCCCCATTTGCAACAACTAAAATTTACACGGATTAGATTGATATATACAACATGATATATACATCATGAGGTGTGTGTCTATACCCAACTTGATTTGATTGCACGTTTAGAGTGATTGACACGTCACAGAGTCAATTTGACAATTGAGTTTGTTACGTGCTTCTCTTAATTGAGATGGTTCCTCTTTGTTCAATTTAGACGGTGTAATGGATGTAGTGAAAATAAACATTTATGCCTTAGACACTGTAATGGATGTGTAGAAAATAAATATTTGCACATATGTGATATTGATGCAGGAGCATCTCAAGCGAGCCAACGCGAAGGCAAAAGACAACTGGACAAGCACCCAGCACAAATTTTGAAATTTTCTTGAAGTTAATGCGCCAATCTTAAATGAGATAATTAAGAAGGAGCGCACTTGTAAAATGTAAAAGGACCTTGAGCGATCCGATCTCGTCCTTAGTAGGTAGAAGGCATTTATAGTAGTTAATGCAGGTAGATAGAATTGAATGTTAGATTAGACAGTTTTAGAGCGCAAGAGGGAAACAAGATATAGACACCCTCATTGTGTATTGTAGCATATGCATGAAGATTATGCCAATTGAGAGCATA
>SNQJ01S0000154.1:541617-572733 GCA_010110895.2 Picea sitchensis
AGATAGAAGTCAATGGGAAGAATACATGATCCAGGAAGGGTTACTGTTTAAAGGTAATCAACTGTGTATTCCAAAATTCTCCATGAGGGAGAATTTGTTGAAAGAGAAACACAGTGGAGGATTGGCCGAGCACTTTGGTCACGACAAGACGTTCGCAAAAGTGAATGAGTCATATTTTTGGCTGGGAATGCGAGCAGACGTCAAGAGATTCGTGGACAGATGCAGAATTTGCCAACATTCGAAGGGAAGGAAACAAAATGCAGGGTTTTATCAACCGTTACCCATACCTAAGAGGTCGTGGGATGCAGTCAGCATGGATTTCGTATTGGGGTTTCCAAGAACACAAAGGGGTTTCGACTCAATCTTTGTGGTGGTGGATAGATTTTCCAAGATGGCACACTTCATTCCATGTCAAAAGACCAGTGATGCAACTCACATTGTGAATTTGTTTTTCAAAGAAGTCATTCGACTTCATGGCTTTCCAAGGAGCATAGTTTCGGATCGAGACACTAAGTTCATAGGACACTTTTGGAGAACATTATGGAAGAAGCTAGGAACTAACTTGTCGTTTAGTTCGGCTTATCATCCTCAGACGGATGGACAAACATAAGTGGTAAACAGAAGTCTGGGAGACTTGCTGAGAAGCCTGGTGACAGAACACCACAGCCAATGGGACCACATATTACCACAGGCGGAGTTTTCTTATAACGACTCAGTTAACAGAAGCACGGGATAGAGTCCGTTTCAAATTGTCTATGGCATGCAGCTGAGAGGAATTTCTGAGCTGAGAGATTTAGAACAGATTGCAACTAGAAGCGCTAGTGTAGAAGATTTCGCAGAGGCGATGAAAGAACTTCACAGCCAGGTGAAGAAGCAATTGCAGAATTCAAGCCAGGAATATAAGCGTAGAGCAGATCAACACAGGAGACAACTTCAATTTGAGGTTGGTGATTTGGTTCTAGCACATTTTAGAAAGGAAAGGTTCCTGAGAGGAACATATAATAAGTTGAAGATGAAGAAAATCGGACCATGTAAGGTCTTAAAGAAATTTGGGGCAAATGCTTACAAGATTGAATTACCCGATGGGATCAGAATTTCTTCGATATTCAATATCTCATATTTGTACCCATATAAACCTGAGGAAGCAGGGACAGAAAATGAACAGTCGGTGATCCAGTGGACAAAATAGATGCCAGTTGCAGAAAAGCCGCAGATGGAGCGCATACTGGACAAAAGAGTGAGCAAAAAGACCAGGCGAAAGCAATACTTTGAATATTTGGTCAAGTGGAAAGGCCATCCAGTTGAAGATGTCAGCTGGGAGTACGAAGCAGAGATCCAGAGGCATGGGCAGACCATACGCGAGCTCATGGACAGGAACCCATGAAAAATTTTCAAGCCAGAGAGTATGATGCAGGAGCATCTCAAGCGAGCCAGTGCGGAGGCAAAAGACAGCTGGACAAGCGCCCAACACAAATTTTTAAATTTTCTTGAAGTTAATGCGTCAATCTTAAATGAGATAATTAAGAAGGAGCGCACTTGTAAAATGTAAAAGGACCTTGAGCGATCCGCTCTCGTCCTTAGTAGGTAGAAGGCATTTATAGTAGTTAATGCAGGTAGATAGAATTGAATGTTAGATTAGACAGTTTTAGAGCGCAAGAGGGAAACAGGATATAGACACCCTCATTGTGTATTGTAGCATATGCATGAAGATTATGCCAATTGAGAGCATAGAAAAGAAGCAGAGAGTTGTATAGCCGAATTCCATGTACAGAAGTTCTGAATTAATACAAGAAGGTTTTGATTCAGACTCATGGTGTTCAAATATTCTCTGTGTATGCATCTTTGAATGTTATGCTCATGGTTATTTTACTCTTTCTGTTGTACATTTGCTTTTATGCTATGTAGGAATGATTTCTTGTTAAATGTCTGAAATCTGAGAGAGAGAGAGAGAGTAAGGGAAATGAGTTTCAATTGTTTCTCCATCTGAGCAATAGTTCCTGCAAGGAGTGCATTGACAAAGGGTTCAGAGGTTTGTCTCTGAAAGCTCAGATAGGGTAGCTTTTGTTCTCATTCACACAGAAGTGCAATCAGGCACAGGAGCCGTGCAAGGAGTGCGCAGGCTGAGTGAAGTCTCAGAGTTGTGGACCTGAGCGAAGTATTGAGAGACTGCTGCTGCAGGTGTGCGCAGAGTCGAAGGGAGTCAATCATTTGAAAGTGTTTGAAGGTTTGCCGCAACGAGTGCGAGCAGGGGTTTTCTGAAAGGCTTAGAGTTGGAGAAAGCTCAGAAAGAATTGGACTTTCGAAGGAGACGAAGGGAGGCAGGAGGCTAAGTACCTTAAAAGTTTGAAAGAAGGCGTAGCGACGTCGGACCGCAGGAGGACGAGTTCCATGGAGAGAGACACCTTACTTAGTTTGTGCAGAGGTTCTCAGAGGAAGAGACGGACGGTCGAAATTCTTTGTGGAGAATCCACGAAGCCCCATGAGTCGTTAGATTTCACGAAGGAGCAAGGGAGTTACCACGAGTATTCCTAAAGGTTCTAAGCTCAGGAAGGAGTAGAGTCGTAGATCCAAGCCACAAGGGTCGTTGGATTTACATAGGAATTTCTATTTTCGAGGTTTCGTAGGTTGAAGTCCCATAAACTTTGCAACGGAAATCGCGATATCACGAAACGCGAAGTCCCGGAGGCTAAAAGGACGGTGTGGGGCCAGAGGAGTTAGCGAGGCGGACAGGTGGCGCACTATCGACACGGAGTCAAACTCCGTTGACCATTTCGGGTTTTCGTGGGGTAAATATCCGAGTCACTTGCATTAGGATTCACGATACTGCGAAGTCCGAAGTCCCGACAGAGTAAAGGGGCGTTGAAAGGTCAACCTTATGGACGCATCGACGTTTCAGCAAATCAGGTTTCGGGAATCGCAGAAACAAAGAGCTTGACACCGCGACTACCGAAATCGCGATAAGGAGAAATCCGAAACAGGGAGAGAAAGGGTCAGCGTTGACTATTTTCGGGTTTCGGAGATAGAGATACAAGGCGCTTGACCACCGGATTTGCGAAAGTGCGAAACGCGATCTCCGGAAGTACAAGGGGGATTTCTTGAAGTTGATTGTGGGTGCAGATTTCCCGAAAGGGGAATAGAAGAGCGGTTGTTAATAGCTCTTCAGGCCAAGGAGAGAAGAACAATCCTGTGTACGTAACCTTCCGACCCGCGGGTTGAGGAGGGTTGCGTCAGATATTTAGGCTAATGTTAAGAAGTTAAAAGATGTATATTTTATTGAGTATAAATTTAAATAAAAATGGATATGTTTAGGTTAATGTTAAGAAGGTAAAGGATATATATTTTATTGAGTATAATTTCATATTAAAATTGATGATGTGATGAGATGAAATATATTTAAAAATGAAGAATGGAAGAAAAAATTGTAAAATTTTAGAAATTAAATATTAAAAAATTAAATTAAATACAACAAGACAATTAAATATAAACTTAAAGGAATGGTAAACCAACATAGATCTTAATCTTGGATCTATCAAGCCGAGAGGAGAGGGATCAAATTTCTCGAGGTGGAAACATTTTCTAAAGTTTTTCACTCTAAAAGAGGTTTGCACCTCGAGAGATTTGATCCCTCAGATCCGAGATTAAGATGGATCTACGCTAGTATACATAAAATTGCTCGAAAAAAATTATACATGAAAGGAGCTTCCTTTGTTTGCTTCACCTTTGCCTCCTCACCTTATGCCTAATATCCCAAGCCTTGAAGCCAACCTCGCCAACATTGATCCCTTTCGAGGTACCATCCACCCGGTGCCAAGTATTCGACAAAATGTCTCAGTGCGATGTGGTCTCTTTTACTAACATGATTGTAGGATATCAAAACATGGTAGCATAGCAAATGCACGCAAGGTATTTGACATAATTTCTCAAAGAGATGTTTTCATATTTAGAAAAAATGTCTCGATGCGATGTGGTCTCACTAAGACACATTGCAACAACCTTTGGCATACACATCCTGCCATCATTTAGTGTATGCCTGAAATCATCTTCCTTACATGTCAAAGTTGCATGGGACAATATTTATCCTCTTCCCATCCCCGATAGCTAAAACCTTTCTCTAATACTACAAGAGAAAGCTCTATATATACACACACTACGACAAACACTTTTGTGGACATGGGAATTATTGATCTTATATCCATTTTATGATGTAGAATTTTGTCAAGCATAAGTAAACCAACAAGAAAGAACTTTATGTTTGCTAAAGTTTGAACCTAGATCCATTACGTAGCAACACCTGATCGACCTAATCATATGACCAAGATTCGCATTGAGTGTCGACATTATGACAAGTAGCGAGCACACAATGATGATCACTTGTCATTGTCTATAGTACCAAACACCACCAACTTTCCACCACAACGATCCTAAATGAAAACTACATCCAATGATGTGTATCCTCACCCTTAGTTGTGTGATACATTTTTTTAAAATTGTTGACTCCTCTACATTCATGCAAATCGATAAAAAGGAGCCACCTAATCTTACAGAAAACTTCTCTCACGATACCAAAATTTGGTGATAAATTTTAAAGTTTCCATCTATTTAAAACTCTAATCTAATTTTTTTAAACCGAAACTAGAAAAAATTATATTTTAAAGATTGTAGTACAACTAACGAACAATAATACATAATACTATTGGATTGGGTTTCCAACAAAATAACTAATTATATATACAAATAAATATGACTTTATAGAGGTCCACAATTAAAACATTCCAAAATTCCTTACACATATACATTCTTAGGAAAACATCTAAGATTCCAATTGATGTACTAAACATAAAAATTAATGAAAGACATGATAACTATCGACTTCTTCTCCTTGTCCAATGTTGGAAGGATGAGAACCCCTATTTCCAAGATCAATGTCCTCCATTATTTGATGAAACTTATCTTTCTCCTACAAAACTTAAATCATGATAAAATTCTACACACTCAAAATTTCTTCAAAATTCTTATTAAATTTATTTGCAGGGAATCTTTTTAATACAAAATTGATTTCCTTTGATAAAAAATCATTAGAAGGTTCTCTGATTTGATTGGCTCTGATGGCTGTAATGATGGGAATAATGCATTCATGCACTAGACGCCATACAAAACGCTATATACGTTTTGACTTATTTACATTCCTGACCTACACATGCTTTTGTAACTATATTCATCAATCTGATTCGCTTTCGTTTGACTTTCTAAAGTATTAAATGCCTCCTTGAAGGACTGACGTAATTCTGAATATACAACTCTTTCCAAGTTGTCAAAGCCTGTTATAATATTGTATTTATTGGCCGAACGTGGATAGTAAATTACTTGGAAATTTCTCCTCTCTGCACATGTTTCCCACCCAACACCCCAACATTATTATAAAAACACTAACAGACACGGTTCACAAAGCGAATCACAGCTGCCAAATAAAAACAGAGCACAGTTGCGGAGGATGGCAACTGCAATTCTCTCACTTATCATGGTGTTAATTATTAAACCAAAGAATAACAGGTCAACAATTTGCAGGATGGCAACTGCAATTCTCTCACTTATCATGGTGTTAATTATTAAACCAAAGAATAACAGGTCAACAATTTGCAGGATGGCAACTGCAACTCTCTCACTTATCATGGTGTTAATTATTAAACCAAAGAATAACAGGTCAACGATTTGCAGGATGGCAACTGCAACTTTCTCACTTATCATGGTGTTAATTATTAAACCAAAGAAAAACAGGTCAACGATTTGCTCCAGTTTGTCTTCACTGAAATTTAATTTCGGTGATTCCCAATTCCCATCATTGAAAGTATAGGTTTTAACGGCAGCCATCTTAAGAAAAAAATAATTTTTTCAATTTGTCCTCATTCAAATTTGATTTTCATGATACAATTATTAAATTAATGAAAATTGAATTCTAATTATATAAATAAAACCAATAATTTGTTGATGAAATGTAGACTTGATAGTTGGGAGGAATTGTTTGTAGGAGTGGGCTAACTTGGGAGTAATCTTTCCTCTCTAGTTATTTTTTAGGCAGGTTTTTCGGTAGTCCATTTTTAAATTTAGGGCCAATTCAATTCAGAACTTTAATTGATTTTCTGAGCATCTGGGTTGATTTAAAATAAAGCAAAACCTCTGGAGAAAGAATTTGAAATGCATGGAACTTTGATCCATGCGAAACTTAAACTACCCCTAAAAATCTGACCAGATTCAAGACTATTTTTTTGTCTGAAAAACAAAACTCAGGAGGAGAGAAGATTACTCCCCAGTTAACCTACTCCATTATTTGTATTGACCAAGCTTAGATTCAAATCTTGTTTTCATGACATGCTCACATATATGTGAACAGGCCCACATATATGTGAGTATATGTAAGCCTGCTCACATATATGTGGGCCTGCTGTGAACCTGCTCACATATATGTGAGCAGGCTCACATATATGTGGGCCTGCTGTGAACCTGCTCACATATATGTGAGCAGGCTCACATATATGTGAGCCTGCATGTGAGCCTGCTCACATATATGTGGGCCTGCTCACATATATGTGGGCTCTTGGAAACCGATATGATTGTAACTAACCATACCTTAATTCTCAGTAATAACAAAATGACATTATTCTGTGGATGTAATCTTCCAAATAAACCACAATGTAAAAAAACCCAATAATTTAAAATTCTCAATGTATTAGATTATGCCATCTATAAATCTAAAATATACAATTCCATCCACATAATCTCTACCTGAAAATTGCTTCCTTTTCTAATTTGTCCACATCCAAATTCAATTATCAACTTAATTGAAAACACAAACTCTACTCAACAAATAATCTCAGCAACCTCAATAACTCCTCTTACAATAAATTATACCAACAATAAATCCAAAATGTACAATTTCCTCAAAATCACGAGTTTTATCCTGGAATAAAAGTCACGAGTATAAGCGATTCACGTTTGTTTCACCCTGATTTGGAAAGTGGGAAAATAAGTCACGCCAATGTCTATTTATACTTAGTTTTGGTGCAATTCCCCATTCAGAGAGGTTATCTGCAGCTTCTGGACTGCCTTGGGAGGCTTCTGATTGGGAGATGAATTAGCTCTTTTGGTAATTGAGCCTCCCCGTTTTCTTAAATTTGAACTGTAGGAAAGCCCATTGCATTACATTAGAGATTTCCAATACGAATTCTAGTTAATGCAAGCCCGGGGCGATTCCCTAGGTGAAGTTGAAAATTGGTTTTGCATCCATCCGAGGCATGATTAGACAGAGCTGACAGCGAAAAGTACTTATAGGTCTGCTTGCTGGTAGATTTTTCGTTTTGTTGTCAAGTACAGTTTGAATCAGAGTTATCATTCAAATTGGATTGAATTGGGTGTTTGCATTTGCAAAAGAAATGGGCAAAGGGGAACCAGTATGCTCAGAGTTTCCACCTATTGACAAATGCAGCTCAGTTGGAAGAGAAAAACATACTGTCGTAGCAGACCTGGATGGAACACTTCTTAGAGGAAGAAGCTCATTTCCCTACTTTGCCCTAACGGCATTTGAGACAGGAGGAATAGTCCGTCTGTTGGGATTGGTGTTAGCTTCCCCTCTTGCAGGTTTGCTCTACTATTTAATATCTGAAACTGCTGGAATCCAAGTTTTGATATTTGTTACTTTTGTTGGAGTAAGAATACAGGACATTGAATCTGTAGCCAGTGCAGTCTTACCCAAATTTTACTCAGAGGATCTCCATTCACAGGCATGGAAATTATTCTCATCCTGTGGTAAAAGATGCGTTTTAACTGCAAATCCCCGCATTATGGTCGAGCCTTTCCTGAGAGAGTATTTGGGGGTAGACTTGGTGATTGGGACTGAGATTATTAGTTTTAGAGGACGTGCAACAGGTTTTGTGAAAAGGCCTGGAGTTTTGGTAGGATCAAAGAAGGCCAAGGCCTTGATAAGGGCTTTCGGTTATGGTAATTTGCCTGATATTGGTCTCGGTGATAGGAAGACAGATTACCCATTCATCAGACTCTGCAAGGTACACTCCAGCTCCTCTGTGTGTTTTGTGCAATCCCTCTATGATCTAGGTTGTTTTTTTGGGTTACTTCTATCATTCCTTTGCAATCCTAGCAATTCTTAATCTCAGGGTGACATTTGCACAAACTGTTATCGATTGTTTTTCTTGGTTATATTTATCATTCCTCAGCAACCCCAACAATCATTAATCTGAGGGTGGCATTTGCACAAACTACTATTGAGATTCATCTTTGTAACATCATAACCTACTTTGTAATTCTGATTATCAAAAGAAGTTTTTAATATTTATTTTGAAGGTTAGATTAGTTTCTTCCTGTGTGTGAACTATATTTTATAGCTACATTTAAATTGTAGTTTCCTCTGCACCTGCATTATCTGTTTAATGGTAGCATATGATGTCTGTGTCATTTACTGCTCAGTCCTCTAACTCTTAGGTTTTTTTCATTAGCAGCACATACAACATGAAACTATATATGTAGAAAACTGAGCATCAGACGTCCTGCATTGCCATTTACTCTCTTTATTTCTACAAATGAAGAGTTTACAATTTTTAAGGATTCATCAGATGGTTTTTTCTGCACAGGAAGGCTATATGGTTCCTGCAGATCCATTCGCGGAAGCTGTGGGAAAGAACAAGCTACCAAAGCCTTTAGTTTTCCATGACGGTAGACTGGTGCAACGTCCAACGCCACTTAAAACTCTTTTAATCATTCTCTGGATCCCTATAGGATTTCTTCTAGCTTGCCTCAGGATTGCAGCAGGAACACTTCTTCCCATGTCAATGACCTACTATGCATACTGGTGCCTCGGAGTTAGGGTGATCATAACAGGGACACCACCCCCTGATATCAGAGAAAAGGATGAGATCAATGGAAGAAGGGGAGTTCTGTTTGTATGCTCTCACAGAACGCTTTTGGATCCGATATTTCTCTCTACGGCCCTGGGGAGGCCTGTAGCTGCAGTAACATACTCACTTTCAAGGCTCTCTGAGTTCCTTTCACCTATCAAAACTGTTCGCCTTAGTAGGGACAGAGTTAAGGATGCTAAGATGATCAAAGAACTACTGGAAGAAGGAGATATGGCCCTCTGTCCAGAAGGGACTACTTGCAGAGAGCCCTTTCTGTTGAGATTCAGCGCATTGTTTGCAGAGTTAACAGACCAAATTGTGCCTGTAGCCATGAACAACAAGATGAGTCTGTTCCATGGAACCACTGCAAGGGGATGGAAGGGAATGGATCCTTTCTACTTCTTCATGAATCCATGTCCAACCTATGAGGTCACTTTCCTTAATCAGCTTCCGCTAGAGCTGACTTGTACTGGAGGTAAGAGCTCACATGAGGTTGCAAATTACATCCAGAGGGTATTGGCAGCTACCTTATCATATGAATGCACAAGTCTTACTCGGAAGGATAAGTACAGAGTCTTGGCTGGTAATGACGGTGTTGTTGTGAATAAAATCAAGAAGTTCGTGGGCTAATGATCACTTCAGAATGTTTGGTCATTGTAATCAAGTTGCAATAAGGAAAATTAAATTCTAGTGCAGGTTTTATACATTAAAATTTTCCTTTATGTAAAGTAATTTTTATCAGGTCATCAATTGCAAATAGGCAAATTTTCATGTGTTTGGGCAAAGTTTCCATGTGTAAACCACTTCAAATAAAGCAGTGCTTCAGGTCTCGGGTCCTTTCTTGCTCTATGCCACTGAGAGCAGCAGCCAAACCAGACCAGGGGAACTGCAGAATGCAATATCTTGTACCCTCTTTGCTAGAGTGCAAGAAAAAAAATATATTAACTGGAAAGTAAGGGAGATAAAAGCGCTATAAAGCAATTCTCAATATGTATAATATGACAATAAATGATATAGCCCAACTTCAGTAAGAAAAAAATAGAATATTTACTGAGAATAAGCTAGAGAAAAATGCATCCATTGTAATTATCATATTTTTTTAAATGAGAGAAGTCTAGTGATCTGGAATATGCGTGTGATTTGAAATTAATAAAATATCAAGTTCTTTTTTTCTTCTTTTTTGCCCCAATTAAAATGTATGTATATTAACACATTCACAGTATGTTTATTTTAACACATTCCCAATATGTTTGAGAAGGGAAAATGCAGATAGAAGCACACAATGTAAGAAGAGATAAAATAAATAAATTATGTTTTTAAGTATTATAGTTTTGAAAAAATGTAAGTAAGTTTATTAAAGATAACAAAATTACAATAGTAGATACCCAAAGGTATTTTAGACTGCCTCTTCAAAGCCTTATACAAAATGACCATATATTCTTCCTCAAAATATCATCAATCAGTAAACAAGTCCAGCAAAAACTGTCTTACTTGATAGCAATTCTGAAAGCAGCCATGCTCAAAAAACCACCATGTGTGCTCTATATAAACAGACAAAATAGATCTCCAAATAGTGACAAAAGAATTACAAATGTTCAGATCATTACAACAGAATCATTTATCCAAAATCTCTCATATAGTGAAGAAATTAAAACCAGGGTTGATGAAAATAAGAAGTAATCTGTCCTTGATGGTACTCAAAGATCTCACAGATTCCTTCTTGCAGCTCCAAGCCTTCTTTGGGCAACCCGTTAGATTCAGTGTTTTTGTCCCTGTAGACATGTGCAAAGGAGATGTGAGAGAATGCAGATTGCAAATTCTTGATGTCCTACAATAATGGCTGAGGTAAAAAAATTCCTCAAAACAAAGTCTCCTTTCATCCATTGAATGACTAAGAGGGAATCGCCCAGAATTTGAATTTGTGTGACCTTTTTTCCACAGCTAGAGTGAGAACCAATTTAAGAGCTGAAAATTCACTGAAGTTGTTTGTGGCCTAGCCGATTCCATCTCTGAAGGAGATAGTATGAAATGGGGAGAGGAAAATGATTCCCCTAGATGGATTGCCTTGGGAGGCTCCATCAAAGTAGGCCCAAGGAAAATATTTATTGATAAGGCCAACTAATAGTCAAGTATGAAGAGGAGAAGAGGACCATTGAGGAAAAGTGCTTAGAATGTTGAGGCTTTGAGTAGCACACTTGAGGGGCAGGGTATCCTTACCCTCGAAGAGTTTTACATTTCTAGCTAGCTAGATTCCATGGGACAAAGTGAACAGGTAGAGCTTTTATATTTTTTTGTAGCCTTCTTTTGATACCAAATCCTTAGGGCTTCTTTGATGGAATCCCCTTTCCATGTGTTGTGAAGTCCAATTAGGCCTTTGATCTCTTTCTAGACTAGCTTTGAGAGTGAGCATGAAATAATGAGATAGTAGTTGGTTTCAAGGTCCACGTCACAAATATAGCACCTTCTTGGTCCTTCAAAATTTCTCTTTTGCAGTATATACCAGGTAAGAGCCCTATTATTGAGGAGAAGCCACAATTTTTTCTTTTCTTTTGTAGGGTCTTTAAACTTCTAAATAGTTTTCCACCACCAGATCGATGGTTGTTCGATTCCTTGTATCCAACTTTGGGCTTGTAGGCTCCTGAAGGGTTCAGAGACCAGAGAAGTGTTAATGTTTATGCCATTATTATAGTTCTTTGCATTTCAATAGATAAGAGCATCATAAGAACAAGATCACTGAGAAATACACATTCACAAGAGACACAACATTTATCCTGGGAAACCCTCTAGGGGAAGGAAACCCAGCAAAAACTTCCTTATCATAAATAGCTTATAACCCAAAGAAACTTCCTTATCATAAATAGCTTATACAATGTTCAAGATAACTCAAACCAATACGATAGTCCTCCCAAGAGATGCCACTCTTCTTCTCCTCTCTAATCAGGACCAAATTTTGCCTCATAAGATAATGAGCAAAAGAGTTGTGTGTTTAAGTGAGGCAATAGCCTCCTTATTTATACAAAAAATGGCACGTGTGAAAGGTCACAAACTGGCAGGGCCGACCTCTCAAACTGGGTGGGTAAACCCACTCCACTATTAATTAAGTGGGTCTCAATAATAACTGCTAAGGATGACTTCTTATTCTGCCCTTTATAATTGTTCCATGACCAACTGGCAAAAGGGGATTTGGTCCTTATATTAATTATCGACATGATCATTAATCCACAATGGGGATTAATCCCACAATAAAATAACAATAATAATAAGAATGCTCTTCGCAGCTACATTATTTCCCCAACACTTCCCCTTAACAAGAAGGGTATTCTTCATCAACATCAGCGAAATCAGATCACTGCATCGTAGAGGACAATATCAGTATTATCATCTTGAAACATTTCACAGCACATTTACGGTAGTCATCAAAGTTTTCTTCATATCGGCAAAGAGCATCGTCATTTTCAAAGAATGCCATCATCATTTGCATCAATATGTAAAATAATAAAATGTTAATTACTCAAAGACAGGGCCGGCATATCACAACATTACACCGGTTTACGTACCATAAGCCGTAGCTCAAAGGTCACTACATCTGGCTTTATGTCTAACAGAACTAGGTTAGAAGCAAGGAATACTGAATGCCTTGCTTTACGCCTAACAACTAGGTTAGAAGCGAGGAATCACAACGCCATGCTTTACGTCAGTCAAATCTAGGTCAAGATAACTCATATTCTGCTTTACGCCTAACAACGGTAGGTCAAGCAAGGAACATCAACATTCTCGCATACGTCAACAACGTAGGTCGTAAGCGAAATCATCTGTGTTCTTTACGCCTAACAACTAGGTCGGCAGGAATCAACGACGGGCTGGCGTTTACGCCTAACAACGGTGGTCGGCATGACTCATATCTTGCTTTACATCTAACAACTAGATCAGAAGCAAGGATCATTACCTGCCACAAGGCTTTACGCTCAACAAATGTAGGTCGTATACGACTCATCTTGCTTTACGTCAATGCAGGTCGAAGCAAGGATTACACGGTGTCATGCTTTACGCCTAACATCGAGGTTAGAAGCATGACTCATCTTGCTTTATGTTCATCAAACTAGGTCAGAGGCAAGGATCACACAACATCATGCTTTACGCCTAATAAAGGAGTCGGGAAGCATGACTCATCTTGCTTTACGTCTAACAACGGGGTCAGAAGTAAGGAAAATATATATACTCCCTTTCAGGGAGGGTCCTTTTGTACTATACCAAGATTATCTCGAAGTGTTCAAACTTACACAAGAGATAGAGGCTTAGTCAATACTGCCAAGAACATGTTCATCCATAATGTAATCGAGAGCTTCAAGGTCCGTTATCTCTCTCTGCATCATGTCGCGGATGAAATGATAGCGATCTCTATGTTCTTTGACTTCATCGTGAATACATGATTTTCACATCTTTATGCAGTTTCTTTGTTGTCAGCATAGAACTCTGCTTTCTTACCCCAAGTCAAATAGGCCTCACAAAGACCCTTTCGGGCTTATATCGCTATGCTTCATGTAACATGCGTAATGTACTCGTCATCGTACAGAGCAATACCGGATTGCTTCCTACTCTACCATGAGATCATGGCTGATCCTAAACCGAAACAACATCCTAAAGTGCTTTTTCTCACCGCAACGCTTCCTCGCCTAATCCGTGACGTAAGAGATCCACTCATTGTGAAGTCATGATCTCCACTGCAGTCGAGACTATAATCCATTGTACCTTTAAGGTACATCACATGTTTTGCGCCTTAATTAGGTGAACACGTCAGCTCTACCGTAAACTAACTCAAGGTGTTCACCAAAACATGTCCGGTCTGTGTTCGCTGTGTACATCAAGAATCCAATAACTGTCTGCATGTTGTGGCATCTATCAACCGGGAATGGCATCGACTAACAAATTTTCATTCCATGGAGTATTCATGGATCTTGCATTCTACATGTTGAATCTCTTTAAGATTTCAATTCATGCACTTCCTTTGGTTAAGGAAGATTCTTCTCTCGACTCTCATACCCCAAGACCTAAGTAATGACAGCCAAGGTCTTTCATTTCAAATTCTCATGGGCAAGTCTCAAGTTACATTCAACATGATTTTCTTCTCCACTAAGAATAAGTCATCCACATACGAGTAAAATTACCGGGTTCATATCCATAATTTTACAGAGATTTGATTTATTTCTACTTTGCAAAGCCTGTCATTAAGAATTGTCTATATCGGCCATACCAAGCTCTAGGAGCTTGCCTCAATCCTATATATTTTCAATCGGCTGTGACATGAGACTTCCCGCCTTCAACCTCAAATCCTTGGGGTTGCTCTATATACACTTCCTCTCGATAACACCATTCGTGAGTGTTGTCTTCATCGCCCATCTCAAAAGACAGCCTTCCATTTCATCTTGGCAACAAGAGCTATAATGGTTCTCGGGATCAGAGTGTATCCGGGCCACGGCAGACTTAATGTCTCTTCATAGTCAATACCTTCCTTTTCCTGGGAAAGCCACGAGCGATAAATCTTTGCTTTATATTTCAATACTTCCATCAACAACATGTTTTATTTTGAAAAGCCATTTCGATGATACCACATCCTTACTATTTGGTTTGGGAACTATTTCCATACATCATTCTTTATTATGGATTGGTATTCCTTCCTCACATGGCATCTACCCATTCTTCTTTTGAATGGCCTCTTCAGTTTGGCTGTAGGTTTCTTATCAAGTAGATTGCACATCAAAGCCGCAGGTAACCTGAGAATGGCTTTGGTCTTTTCACCTATCTCGTGGTTCCTTTTCCTCGAACACCATACTTTCCATCTTGAATAAACTCTCTTGCCCAAGCACTTTCTTTTATGGAGAAGGTCATTTGAGGAGGTTCTTGAACTTTTGTTATATCAAGGATCTTCGTGAGTCTCTCATCGTAGAAGCTACTTACTTCACTCTATGTGTTCCCTGTACTGAACTTCCCTAACATTTTGTGTCTGATTTAAGGTGTCTCTCTTCATATATTTCTTCAAGATGGCATCTTCTTGATTTCTTAAGTGTTGTTTCTTCATCAAAGGTCACCTCCTGATCTAGCATTATCACTAAGGACTAAGTATGTAGATTCTGAAGGGCCTTGGATACCTCAATACAAGTATCCCACAAATATTCCCTCTTTCCTCAAGGGTTCCAAATTGTTTCTTTTCTCTTTAGGTATACGAATAAAGACCGATACCTAAATATTTTGAGGGTATTTGCTTACCTCTGGTTTTTTTTCTGGTGAACATCTCTTCTGTGTCTTGAGCCCAAGTGCACTATGGGATAATCGGTTCTCACATAAACAATCACATTGTTGCTTCTCGGCCCATAAGCATGTAGGAAGATCTATCTTCACAACTTCTATCATGGTTCCGTTCTTCCGTTCAACTACACTGCTTTGTTAGATCTTGATCCCAAATATCTTTGCATATATCACTCTAACTCTCTTTTGAGGTATATTCTCCTCCATTGTTCACTATATCTTAATCTTTCTTACGTAAAGGTTTTCTATCAAGGCTTTGAATTCTTGATCTTGCTGAACACTTCAAATATATCCGTGTCTTTACGAGAATAATCATTAATGAATGATACATAGTATACATACCCATTAATGAGGATGATGGCATTGGGCCACATACTGCCCCTCAATGAATGAGTTCTAGACTCCTTTCCGCTTGTTGTCCCTCTTCGTAAATGGGTTCTTGATGTTCTTCCCTTGTGCACATCCATCGATATGCCTTCATGGTCACCTTTGAGTTCTCGCCAGAACCTGTGACCACTTTTGCATATGTATGGTATTTTGTAGTTGTGAGCTAATCTTCTAGAGTTCACATGGATTCTTTAACAACGTGGGTTATGGAAGCTTCTGAGTAACCCTTTATCTTATACAAGCCAACTTCTTCTTTCCAATGATGATTACTTCATTTATGATCTCCTTAGCATGTTGCCTTCTACAACCTTCACTATAGCTTCTTCATGTGACCGGAGCAAGGTCAACAAAAACAACAAGCAAGAATATCCTTTGATAATATAAAGTAATAGTACCTAACACCATCATGTGAGTCTTTGAGCTATCACTTATAATTTCATCTCAAGCAAAGATTAAAGGTAAGGAATACACGAAATGAGGTCAACACTCCATAGTGTTGACTGCTATCTTTCCATGGAAATTTGAAACTAACACGAGGAAGCTTCTCCTAGAGGAGGTGTTAGTCATATCGCATTAAAGTATTTACCTCTATATTCTCACATATCAAGTATAATACTTTACTTACTCCATTGCTATCTCAACTAAAGTCATCACGTCATGTGTACCTTTGAATCTTTGATTAATCAAACCTCGAGCCTTAACTCAAGAGTGAGTGCTTGCTTCTTTCTTCCGTGTTCCTTCATACTCAAGTGACGAAAGTGCTTTCTTTAACCACCTTCGCATTGTACAATACAACTTGCTAGTTAGAGGATAAGCTCTATGATCAACTTTCAATTCTTCTAATAATTTGATCATAGCTTTAATACGCAACACCGGGAGAATATCATGACAAATAGATGTATATCGTAATAATCACACAAGGGTTGCATCATTCCTTCAATACACCTGAGATCCTTCGATCTATGGCAAGATTCTTCCTCGCAATACTTTAGGGTTTAACTATTAAACATATGTAAGTACATACCTCATAGTTTTAAGGTAGTGGCTCCATTTGGTAGCAATGGTAATCATTACTGAAAACTTCAAGAGTTATTGCAAATGGTTCTACAGCTGCAAATGCAACAGGCACTGCAACTGCAAATGGTTATGAGACTGCAACTACAAATTAGGGTTTCCTCATAAAACTTAGGGTTTTATGAGGAAACCCTAATTTTTCAAACTCAAATTTTGAAATTTTGATCCAGGGGATATATGCGCTGGGCTGAGGCGTGTTAGTTGGTGCAGTCGAAATTTTCAAAAATCCAACTTTTACCCTCAAACTTGATCTGCGGATAACTGGACTGGTGCTTCTAGTTTTATAGTACTTCTATTTTTTTGGTACTTCTAGTACTTTTGTGAAACTAGGGTTTCACTTCTTTCGAGATCTAGCTAACGTAAAATGTGCTCTAAGTGCCAAAATGATCTCAGAAGCAATTTCTAGGTATTTCGGGCTGAAAGCCACCAATAAAAAGCCCTAATTTTCATGTCCTAAAGTAACGTTTCTCTTGTAAATTGTGTTTCCTTAAGGTTGGCTTTGATACCATGTTAATGTTTATGCCATTATTATGTTCTTTGTATTTCAATAGATAAAGAGCATCATAAGAACAAGATCAACGAGAAATAATATCACAAGAGACACAACATTTATCTTGGGAAACCCCTCTAGGGGAAGAACCCAAAGAAAACTTCCTTATCATAAATAGCTTATACAATGTTCAAGAGATAACCTTCAAACCAATACATAGTCCTCCCAAGAGATGTGCCACTCTTCTTCTCCTCTCTAACCTGTAATTGCAAATGGCTCTCATAAGATAATGAGCAAGGAGTTGTGTGTTAGCGAGTATGCTAGCCTCCTATATATACAAGACTGCACATGTGAAAGGGTTTCACCGCGTATCGACCTTCACTGGTGGTAAAACCCAATCTTTAATTAATGTTGGTCTCTAATAACTCCAATGACTTTTCTTCAATAATAACTGTTGGGGCCGACTTCTTATTCTGCCCTTTATAATTGTCCGATGACCAATCCGCAAAAGGGGATTTGGTCCTTATACAATTACCGACATGATTAATCCACAATGGGGATTAATCCTAATAATAAAATAACTATAATAATAAGAATGCTCTTCGCAGTTACATTATTTCAACAAGAAGTTCAACCTCTTCATCGCTTAGAATGATATTGCATTTCTGGAGGCTATTTGTATAGGCTTTCCAAACCTTGGCATAATCCTTGCGGAGTTCCAGCTCTCTCCACAAGAGCCACTGCTCGTGGTTGTTCATCGTTGGCCCAATGCAATATGTCGTAGGGTATAGTAGCCTTTGGATCTAAGGTCTTGAATGATGGGTAATGGTAGTCTATGTGAATCCTTTCTCCTGATCTAGGGATAGAGGCCTACCTGGGCCTTATCCCCTTTGCTTACACGCCAAATCAACCCATTCTCGATCAGAGGAAAGGCCGCAATTGTGGCTTCCTAGATAATCGAGGAATTCTGAGCTCTTTTGATTGGGGTTTGAATCCATTCCTCAATGGATATGGGAGCAAGATATTTTTCCTTTGTAGTTTGGGCCCAAAGGTCTTGTCCCTCCAGGGGCCTCTAGACATTCTTAGCAACAAGAGATTTTCAGAACATGAAAAGATTTTTTAGCTCCCATCCTCCTTGACATTTTAGAATAGCAAGTTTCTTCCAGGATACTAGTGCCATGCCTTTTTATTGAAGCCCCATACTAGATGGAACGATAGTAGAGTTGTCTAATTCACTCAAGGACTCCCTTCAGAATCCAAGCGAGGGGCATCCAATAAATTGGATGGCCTCGAAAAGAGATTTAACCAAGACTAATCGTCCTCGATGGGAAAGCCATTTGTTGCACCAATTGTTGATTTCTTTTTCAATCTTGACTATGAACCATTGTCAATCACCCTTAAGGTATAGGTTGGCCTTTAAATGGAAACCAAGATATTTGAACCTTGTGTCAAACTTATTACAGGAAAAGAGAAGATATGATTTATATAGAGTTTCTTAGTGTCAGAGAGACCCCTACAAGTTATCATTGATTTTAACAGATTTATCTTCTTGTCTGTGCCTGCACAAAAGAGATCCATGATCTCTTTGAGTTTATCCACCATTCTTTTGGAGCCATCGTAAGAGAAAGAGGAGTGGGATAATGGGCACCCTTGTCGAATTCCTCTTTCAGGCTTGAAGAAGGGTGAGGCTGCTCCATTGATTAACACTATCAAGGATACTGAACATATGCATCCTATTACCCATGCAACAAATTGAAAGTTGAAACCTAGGTGGATGAGAATAAGTCAAAGGAATAACCAATTGATTATGTCAAAAGCTTTAGAGAGATCCACTTTGACTATCACTCCCTTCAAAATTATTAATTTTTACCGAGTGGAGGCCTTGTTGGGAAACCCCTATAGCCTCATGAATTTGTCTGCCTTCCAGGAAGCTGAATTGCTCAAGGGATATCTGTTGAGACATAATTTCCTTTAGTCTTCGAGAGATGATTTTTGAAATGATTTTGTAAATGCTATTGCAGAGTGAGATGGGTCAGAAGCTTTCATAGCACATTGTATTGTCTTCTTTAGGATGAGTGCTATGAAAGTAGCATTTAAGGACATTTTAGAATAGTTATAAGTGTCCTGGAAGAAACTTGTTATTCTAAAATGTCCTTCTGGAGACTTTGGAGAGTTATAAGGAGCTATTTTGGAGACTTTGGAGAGTTATAAGGAGCTCTTCTTTCCCCACCTTTGCCATGATGGCTAGATTATCCTTAATCTCCACAAATCTAGGAAATAGATTAGATAGACGAATAATGGCATCTATGGTGGCTTAGTTGTCGTCTTTAAATATCGATTGAAAGTATCTAACACCCTTAGCAACTATATCAGGGAAATGCATATCTCACAAACCATCCTCTTTAGCAATTTTCTAGATGGACTTAATATTTTTCCTTTAATTGGCGAATTGATGAAAGAATTTGGTGTTGTCATCTCCTACCCAAAGCTAGATTTATTTTTTCTTTATACACGACTCTTTCTCTTTATCCAAGGGTATCTTTCTTCTTTTATTTTGAGTTGACTTATCTCAACCTTTTGAGAGTCCATCAGAAAACCGAAACTTTCCATTGATAAACTGGAGGCTAGAGCCTCTTTCACTTCATGTACGGTCTTGTCATCCTTGTCTTTTTTCTATTTTGACCATTGGAGGATTCCTGATTGCTTGGCCTTTCTCAAGTTTTGGTGGAATTGGATGGCCATTGATTTATTAGTAGTGTCATCGAAGGGTGTCTAGGAGTCCTTTATTTTGTGGATAAAATCCTCTTCTTTAAGCCACTCGAGGTTCAACTTGAAGGGGCTTGGTGGCTTTCCCTATGCAAGGGCCACCTTCAATAGCATCGGATAGTGATAGGAGTGGGCCACCAACAGAGACCTATTGACAAATTCTGAGAGCCTCTTCCAAGAAATCCTCCAAAACCAGAAAACAGTCTTAAGCGTTTCACAATTTTGGCCTCGCTAGTCCCTCTATTAGTCCAAGTTGGAGTAAGCTCGTTTGGCTCTATATACAGGATCCCTACTTGTTCCAAATTCCTTATGAAGAAGTCAGAAAGTATATCTGTTTGGGAAACCGGTCCCCAGATCTTGGATGCATCAAGTGAAAAAATTAGGTCTCCTCCAAGTACCGCCATCCCTCCATGGAGCCATGAATAGTTGAAGAAGTGTTCCTAGTATTCCATTCTATTAGAGTAAGGTCCATAAATATTTAGATAGGTGAGTTTGTTCCCCATTTCCAGAGAGAGAAGGGAGGTCCCCATACCTAATGAAAAATCTCAAGAGTTAGATAAAAAGAAAAGGCGTGTCTTACATCCTGACTAGTCCCCCACACTGTACTAAGGCATAAAAAAAACTGAAGTCCCATCGCTTTAGAATGTTGGAGAGATCATGAGTCACCTTTTCCCTGTTGGTTATCAATTCTTACAGAATATGAAAGAGGGGTTATGCGATTCAATCAATCTTTTTAGGGCCAATTTCTTGTAGGGTTTGGCCACCCCTCTACAATTCAAGGTTAAAAAAATCATTTTGAACCATCCTTAGGAGTGGTTTCTCTAAGGGCCCGATTAGACATTATTTTCGACCACTTTTGACTTCAGAATTGGCTTGTTTTTTAGCTAAGGAGGGGAAGGATTTTCTTCCTCTCTGTCATGCTTTGGAACTTTTTTCATCAAGATGTCCCAACCCTCCCTCGGTTCCTCCTTCAAAAAAACCATGTCCCCTATTTCTAGGTCTGAGATTGTTCTTTGTTGTCTCAGATGAGAGGGAGTCACCTTGAGTTTTTGGCTTTGATAATTTCTTCAAAGGGAAGAGGGGGGGATCCTGGGGCTTGGAGTCAAAAGAGGGGGTCTCTCCAAGCCCAACCAAGGGAATGAGAGAGGTGTTCTGGGGGTTTGAGATATCAAATAAAATGGAGAGGAAATCCCATTCTCTAAGCCTACCTCCTAGGTCCGAAAAAGAAAATGACTAGAGGAATTTCCGATAGGAGAGGGAAGAGATGACAATTTTTTACTCGAAACCATTGCAAGGTCTTGTTGTGATGGGAGGCCCAAGGGGGGTTCCTTCTATGATTGAATGGTCTTCTTTTTTGAAGAGTCATGCACTGGCTTGTCTTCCAGAGAGGTCGTCTGAGTGTTTTCAAATGGATTTTCCTTCGGTTGGGGAGATGCTAAGTCCTTGTTAATTAGAGGGGTCTTTTGAACCATTACTTTCTTTATGAACATGAGAGGATAATCTTTTACCAAATGACCATATTCGTGGCATCGACCAGATTTGAAGGGGATCCCTCCATAGTCAATGGTTTGATAGAAAATTGCAAGACTTTTTTGAATGATTATGGAATCTGCAAATCCCTTGGACAAGTTGAGTTCCACGAACACTCTAGCCACCCCCATATAATTGATGTCTCAAAATGAGTTGTATGCTCATAAAATAATCCCAACGAGTTCCCAATTTCCTTAAAAACTTCCTTCGAACAAAGGATGAGAGGGATTCCTAGCATCTGTACCCAAACTAGAGTGAAATCTAGGTGGGTTGAGTGAGCATGAACGTCCAGGTGCCATTTTTTGAGGTACATACCCCATGAGCCCCATTTCCATTGATTTCAAAGAATCCTGTCCACATCATTAGTAGCTCTGAAGGTCCAAACGAGCCAACCTTTCACTAGAACCATGCTTCGTGGGATATATCCAAGCAGGGCATTAAAATTTTCCTCAGTCTAGGATTTGAGTGAATCTGCTCCCATTCACTCGCTCAAGAATCTACCAATGAGAGTTGAATCCTCCAATTCCATGATTTCATTGAGTTTTACAATGTCTTTGAGAAGAATGTTGATGGCTTATGACTTATGCTTAATACACTTCTATGCTTACGAGATTTCCCTGGTCCTATTGGTCCCAAGCCTTCCTTTGTAGAGGCTCTAGGATCAAAGGAGGAAAAATGACTCATAAGATCGTTGGTTAAAAACATGCCAATAAAACCTTGGTCCTCGTGGCCATTAAAACTTCCTTCGTCATGCCTAGAGCTGAATGAACCAAACATAAAGTCTAAAGGAGTTGTGTCATCCAAACTAAATATGTGGGGTTGATCCTTCCATGTCATAGTTAATTCCCCCACTGGTGTAATGTCCCCAAATATTCTAGGCAAGGATTTAAGTGTTTTGTTGTGCAAATTATGATATTGTTGGTGTTGTACTTCTGTTAAACAGTTTGTACTTAGATATACTTTATTCAAAATCTGATAGAAGTCTTTCCACAAACAGTTTGCATGCATTACATATTACCAATCCAAGTACACAGATAATAGAAGTGACAACATTGACATCCTTAATTATAAATGGAGCCAGGAAATACAATAATAGTAGAATTCTAATGGGTGCTATGACAACTTCAGTAAACACTACAAACTCAAAACAAGAAACCTGGAATGATGCCAAGAGATGATGTCGATTATTGCAAGGCTCTCATATCCCTACAACAATCTTCTCCAGCACTGCAAATGGCCCTCCGACCCACTATACCTCTCACGAATCTGATCCAAATGGCCTGTTGCAACTACCAAACCCCCTTACAAAGATCCTCGTGGGATGGGGCTGAGCAGCAGGTGGGGCCTTGCGGGACCCCTGGCATTCAACCAATGAGGATGCTTCCTGAAACCCTCATGCAACAATCTCCAATCTGCAAAGATCCTCACGTGAAGAGCCTGGGAAACTAGCGAGGCCTCCCGAGACCCTCGTCTTCAACCATCGATGATGTCGTTGATAAGATTTCTGAAACCCTCCTATTACCTGCAAAATATGAATACGACCTCCTCCGAAAAGTTTTGCAAATTTCCTACGGAAGCTGATATTCCTCCAAACAGGAACAAACCCAAAATTGAAGCTCCAATGAAGACCTCGTATGGATCCTCCTCCTTATATAGCTAGGGTGGATATTGCACCACCGAAAATAAACTGCAATGGTGGAAGGGTTTTTCTAAAACTTAACAAAACAATGGCTCCAAGAGCACTCCAAAGATATTAATCTAAATACATGATGCAAAGTGAAGTACTACCCCTCCTTTTATCCTTATTCCATGTCTTCTAGAACTTTCCCCTTTTTGAGTAAACCAAATATGACTTCTAGAACTTTCCCCCTTTTGACGAAATCCAATATGGTCGTTATCCCCCCTTTTACTTTCACTTTGAGATTAAAAGTCACTTTTAATAATGGTTATGTAACTTATTAATCTAAAGTTACTTTATTTCCTTAATGTCACTTTAAATACATAACATCTCCTAACCAAGTGACATTAAATAACCCCTTTTGACTCCCTTTTTTTTCACTGACGTGCCATGAGAGTCACTTTCGTTGCTAAACAAGGGAATCCAAAAATGGGAACATGACAGTTGGATCCATATGCAGGGGCTAATTTCCCTTGTTCAACTTATCTCCCAAAGCATACTTCTAGAATCCTCCCCATGTGGGGCTTGAAAGGAAGACCAAGGTGATACGATTGCGGCTGCTCGATTCGGATTGGATAATCATACACTTTTTCATCTATATTGGTACTTTCTGGGTGGAAAAAATTGGAGGAATCAGCTTGCAGGGCCATTTTAGTAGCAGGTGCTAGTTTGGAAAATTGGGGTTTGAAACCTTCCAGAGCCATTTTGAGGCATTAAATGACATTTTTTGGGTTACAATGTTCAAATCTTGTGTCCACACCCTTGACGATGTTCTAGACTACGAGAACTTTTAAATGGTGTGTAAAACACCTCAATTAGAGCTCGTATGCAAAAGTTATGCCTCCCACAAGTTGACCTACCTTGTTGACCACCATGGTATGAGTGGATGCCACATCAACTCCCATTACTCACACATATGGGGCTAGCCACGTGTGGACTTTCAAGAAGATTCTAGAAGGTCCAAATCTAATCACTAATTGAGGGTTGAGGAAGTCAAAATCCTAACACTAGACGATTATCGGACTATGTTAAATACCAGGCTGCTAGGAAGAGAAAGGGGTTCCATTATTTTATATTGTACTTGTTCCATAATTGAGTAGAGCATCTAAGGAATGGTATTTTGAGAGCATAACAGAGGAGGTAGGATATTCTATAGCAGTCGTTCAGGCCAGTGTCAAAGGAAACTCTATAGTGAGTGCCTCTTTCTTTGTACTTGCTTGCCATAACTAAAGAAAAGAGAGGAGAGTATAGGCCTCATCTTCTAGCTGGGATTTCTCTTGTATTGGTTTTCCCGGGATACATTTTGTATTCAATGGTGTGGATGGTGTGTATATTTTTTCCCGTTCTTTCATTTCCGTATTCATTAATTTGCATAAATTCAAGCAAAGTTAGTAATTAATTAATATGGGATCTAAGGAAAATTAGTCTACATAGTCTAAGATTTTGGAATATTATAAGATCTTTTGTGATGAGTTGTTCCAGTGGAATATCCACGGTAGTTTATAGATCATATTGGTATTATAACACTTTTCTTGGGCGTATTTGTGGAAAATTGTTGGATCTAGGATTCATTGGTTGTAGAATCCTATCCATGTCAGATGAGTCTGTTCACATCAACCCTCAAGATCCATCAGAAGAGAGATTTGAAATTCTAGAAAAGCAAGTCGTTGATATCTCTCGCAATATGGCCCTCCTCATGGCGACTCTAGAAAGAATGCTTGGACCATTCAAGGAGTTTGGAGGCTCTAACTCAGAGATTGGATTAGAGGGGAAATTGGGAGAAAATGAAGACCCAGAAAAATAGTTGAGGAAAGAGAAGCCAAGTTCTAGTGCCATTATCTCTTCATAGTCTTTATTTAAAATGGAAGTGAAAGTGGATATCTAGCCATATCAAGATGAGATCGATGCATTAAAGTTGAATTATTGGTTGCATTACTTAGAGGTCTATTTCATTGTTCACAATATAGGTTAGGAGAAAAATATTTCATTTACTTGACTAAAATTAGTAGGCCATGCATTAACTTGGTGGGAAAGCCACACAAAGACACTTAGGATGGTGGTGATCCATCAATCAATAAGTGGAAGGATTTCAAGATTCTTATTAAGTCCCAATTCTATCCTCTCATGAATGTAGAGGACCAATGGATCTGTTGGCATTACTTCAGGCAAAGGAAAGGAAAGAGTGTGTAGGAGTACACCATTGAATTTAGAAAGATGGCTATCATGATGGGTATCTCTCCCAAGGAGACATATGTACTCCTCAAGTATTTGGGGGGTCTACACAGTCATTTACGAAAACAAGTGATGCTTTTTAAGCCCAAGACAGTTGATGAGGCCTGTGTGCAAGCACAATATTTGGAGAATATAGGCCACAAGAAAGGATAGCTAAGTGGTTCCAACCAGAAAGAGAACCAAGAAGAATAACCTTCTAGCCATGTATTCAAGCAATCAAGTAGAGATAATCTCATATGTGGATGATAATATTGTCTGCACTTTAGTGCAAAAGGAGAGGGATATGAGTAGCCTTCATCACATGGAAGAGAAGGAGATGACAACAATTTTCCATATGATCTGGGTCAAGAAGACCAAGGTAGATGCTCTATTTGATTCTGGTTCACAAGCCAATCTCATATCAACCGATTTGGTCATCAAGCTTGGGTTGGAGGTTCATGATCATCCCAGCATGTATCCGTTAGGGTAGGTAAACAAGGATCCAGAGATCAAGGTCACGAAATAGTATAAGATCAAATTTGTTGTAAGTGCAGATTTTTATTGATGAAGTGGAGTTAGATGTATTACCCCTTGATGTGTGTGGAGTAGTGTTTGGAATCCCTTACATGTATATGAGGGACCGAGTGCATTACATAAACCAAATGGAATGACTAACCATTCATACAAACCTTGCCTTGTCTTGAAGACGATCTTCCTAGTGTCTTCTTCTTTGACGCATACCTAGTGGTATCTTGATTTGATATCCAACTTGGTGAAGTACTTGGCATGTTGCATTTGGTCTAACAAATCATCAATCTTAGATAGAGGGTATTGATTCTTGAGTGTAATCTTGTTCAAATATTTGTAGTCGATACACATTTGGAAAGTCCCATTCTTCTTGGGTACTACGATAATAGGTGACCCACAAGGTGAGGTTCTTGGTTGAATTACTCCCTACTCCAACAGTTCTTACAACTACTTCTTCACTTCATCTCTTTCCAAAATAAACTATCCATACAACCGAATATTTGGTAATGGGGAGTCAGGTAGCAATTGTATCTTGTGCTCCACTTCCCTCTTAGGTGGTATCCCTTCATGCTTCTAGAACACTCCTCTATATGCTTGCAACAACTCCTCCAACTTTTTTTTTTCTCTTTAGTACATCTCTCCAAGGATGCCTTTATCCTTACTGATTCATCACCTGTTTGGTTATTTCTTAAGAAAAACAACACATATTTCTTACTGGAACTGATTAAATTTTTGGCTTGGTTGGCACCTACCAGTGAGATCTTCGATTTACCTTTATGTACATTGATGATGAATGACTTCTCATCCTTGATCAAGAAATATCGATTTTCTCTTTTCATGAAGAGTGCAGCTTATCAAAGAGGCTCACACCTCCGAGGTTGTAGGACATTTTGGTGTTGGGAAGACAATTGCTAACTTAGAAAGGTATGTGTATTGGTCCATAATGCAAGAATATGTAATACAATATATTAGAGGATGCATACTTTGTTGTACGAACAAGCCTAGTAATAGAAAGCAAGGTCTATACCATCCCTGACTTGTACCCACTTGACCTTGGGAAATCATTTCCATGGTTTTTGTGGGTGGTTTACCAACAACTTGAAAGGTACATGACTATATTTTTGTGGTTGTTGATAGGTTTAAAAAAATGTGCATTCTTATGCCTTGTAAAAAGACCATCAGAGGATAAGAAGCAACAAACACATGTTCTTTAAACAAATCTAGGTGAACGTTGGAATACCAAGGAGCATAATCTTAGACAGGGATACCATATTTCTCAGTGCCCTTTGGACTACACTTTGGGAGAATATTGACATGAAGTTGAAGAGATCTATAACATTCTATCCACAGATAGATGGACAAATAGTAGTCAACCTGACATTGGTACAAATTTTGAGGGGTTGCAATAAGAAGCATCCAAAGACCTGGGATGAAAATATGAACTACATTCAACACTTTTATAACGAAGCAATCCATACTTCTACTAGTAAGTCCCCTTTTGCAACTTGCTCTAGATATTTTCCACCTTCACCCTTAGATATTGTTTATGGACAACAAGGAGGAGTGAGGGAAGATACCACATGAGAAGCATTGAAAGTAGATAAATTTGTTGAAAATATTAGATAGATCCATTTGCAAGTACAAGAGACGTTGAAGACGTCACAGGAGAAGTATAAGGTCAGACATGATCAACACAGAACCGAGAATTCATTTAAAGTGGGAGACAGAGTTTGGTTACAACTGAACAAGGAAAGACTACAGGGTCATGGTAAGAAGATCAAGGCTTTGCAGTATTGTCCTTTTGAGGTATTGGAGAGGGTTGGAGGTAATGCCTACAGACTTAATCTACCCCCATACATGCACATTTACTCAGTAGTGAATGTGGAGAATCCGAAACTTTATGAGCCTTCTATGTTGGATTAGTAGGTGGAGCAAATCCTACCTACCATAGAGGACTTAGCACCAAATGCTTAGGCGGAGTTTACAGAAGACACGATTTTGCATAAGAAGTCCAAAACTACAAGACATGGGTATGTTGACCTTTGACAGATTGGGTTGAAAGGACAACTTCCAGGCAAAGCAAAATGGTACTCCAGGGAGAAGGTAGAGGAAAAAATTTCTCACCTCATTCGGTAAAGTTTTTGGGGACCCAAAGCTTCCCTAAATGGGGAGGTATGATTCAGGTTGGATCATCATACAATTTGTCATCTATATTGGTACTTTCTTGGTAGAAAAATTTGGAGGAATTAGCTTGCAGGGCCATTTTAGCGACATGTCACAGATTGGAAAATTTGGGTTTATAACCTTCCAAAGCCATTTCGAGGCATTAAACAACAATTTTTGGGATTATAGTGTCTAGAACGTATGTTTACACTCTTGACGATGTTATACACTCCGAAACCTTTCCAATGGTGCGTAAAGCATCTCAATCGAAACTCGTATGCAAAAGTTATGTCTCTCACAAGTTGTCCTACCTTGTTGATCACAATGGTACGAGTAGATTCCTTATCATCCCCCATTACTCACACATATGGGACTGACCACATGTGGACTTTTAAGAAGATTCTAGAAGGTCCAAACATGATCACTAATTGAGGGTGGAGGAAGTCAAAACCCTAACCCTAAACGACTATCGGGGTATGTTAAATACCGAGCCGCTAGGGTGAGAAAGGGGTTCCTTTATTTTGTATTGTACTTGTTCCATAGTTGAGCAAATCATCTAAGGAGTGGTATTTTTAGAGCATAATAGAGGAGGTAGGATATTCTGTAGCAACCGTTCATGCCACAATGTTAAAGACAACTCTGTAGTGAGTGTCTCTTTCTTTGTACTTGTTTTTCATAACTAAAGAAAAGAGAACAGAGCGTAGTCCTCACCTTTTAGTTGGGTTTTCTCTCATATTGAGTTATATATGATACATCTTGCATTCAATTCTCCAGTATTGGATGGTGTGTATATTTTTCTTGTTATTTCATTTTCATATTCAGTTATTTTCATGAATTCAAGCAAAACTTATAAATAATTAATCTCAAATCTAAGGAAAATTAGTTTTCAAAATATTATAAGATCTGTCGTGACAATCTATTCTAGTGGAATATCCATATTTGATGGTTGAACTAGAAAGGTGTCGACTAGGGTATAAATTTGACGGGCACCCTTCCCATGACATTTTATTTTTAAACATCCCAGGGACAACATAAAATTATTATGAAATTGCATTTAACATAACATCATCAAATTGTTTCACATGAAATACAACACCATTAAAAACATAAACAAAAAAACTTAACAAATTACATTGATATAACAGCTTGCACACATTTTTAATTTTGAAAATAAACAAATAACAGGTTCCAACTTGTTTCTATGCCTCAATTCCTCATAGACCCAATCAGTGTACAAAAACAAAGTATAGCTATAGCCTACTGAAAAGCAAAAAAGTAGTTACTAATGGTTGTTATAATTAATATAGTAAAATAATAAATATTATTGAATTATTCTGGATTTGCTTTTTAAAATAGCAAACACTAATGTTTTCTAAAATGAAATAAAATAGAGCTTGTGAGAGGTCGGGTGCACCCATGTTTATTCATATTATCAAGATCATTAAAAACACAAGTGGGAAGGTATTTAAATGTGGATTTTCAAAAATCAAATATAATGATAAAATAAGTATGCAAGAAGGTGTTTTCCAGCTTCAGTCAAACTTCAATTGCAATATAATATTAATGAGCTTACCATGCAACTTGCAAGTTGCAACCTCCATCTGCTATAGAATTTGTAACATATACTATGCATGATTTGTTATAAAATTTATAACTTGTGTTATGTATGCTTTACACAAAAATCAACATTCAAATTTAGGAAATTGTTATTATATTATATATTATAATGCATATTGTTATTATATAATATAATGTTATTATTATTATAAAACACACACATATTTATATATTATGTCATATATATATATTATACCTCAAGTTGACAATTAAAAAAAAAAAAAAAACATGTAAATACCCATCAAAGTTAACCATTACTATCAGTTAACTAGAAAGTTCACAACCTTATCCAATGGATCCGACTAGATGCCCGTAATCATCTCTGAATCATTTCCCATTTCAAATATTACAAAAATTAAATTTATATTTTAGATTCATCTAATTTTTTAATTTATTAAACACCCACTTCAAAAAGGGTTGCAGATCCAACAATTTCTTGTTGGATTTCTAACAAAAATTAAACAAAAAATATTCCAAAAAAACGCTAGAACAATTAGACTACTACCTTCAAAAATGCCTAATGATATATATAAAAATTAATATTAAATATTTTAATTTAAAAAAAAAAAAAGATAAAATATTGTATTATTCTCATTATTTTTATATAAAAAACTAGTTAAATTAACCTGTTTAACTAATCATATCAATTTAATAGATCAGCTTAACAAGAGATCAACTTTTTATGAAAAAAATGGGCCTAATCCTGCCAGTGGGCTGAGTTTCGCATTTTTAAAATTCCATGCATTTCAAAACCTTACTTCAATGGTTTTGCCCTATTTTAAACCAACCCAAATACTTAGAAAATCAATCAGAATTCTGCATTGCCCAAAAATTTAAAACCACAAAACCTACCGAAAAAAACTCTCTGAAAAAAAATTACTCCCAAGTTAGTCTACTCCCTGAGTAGAAGGGTATATCGAAATACAGAAATTACTCCCGAGTTAATCTATTCCCTGAGTAGAAGGGTCTATCGAAGTACAGAACTTTCAAACAAGTTGTACAACAGACCTTTCAAACAAGTTGTACTCCTGTAGCGTGAGAGAAGGCAATATGTATAACCTGCATGTGCTCATTATCTGTATCCATGTGCTTGCGGCATTTCCACATACCAGAGAAGTAGGCAAGTTGCTTAAATTTTAATTAATTTATTTATGTCAGATAATCTCTGCTACAATACGTATGTGTGTGTTTAATTCGATCACCAGTTCCTGCCACCAAGTTGTTCAAACTTCAAATCACAAACTGCTTTACGGGCACGTGGGAAAACTTAAAAAAAGCTGGAGGTACGAACGCTGGATCTCGCCAAAATCCATTAAAACGGATAGGATCATGTGGAAGTCTAAAACATCCGGAAGACATTTCATGCAACCAAAAATGAGCATATAAATATGTCACAGCTACCGAGTTGGTCTATAAAAGCGAGGACAGATAGACAGAATCAGCGAGGCGTGTCAGATTATCCAGGT
>SNQJ01S0000154.1:581173-591928 GCA_010110895.2 Picea sitchensis
GTTATTTTTAATTTAGACATTGTTTTTATACCTGCATTATTATTTTATTTCCCGTAGTGCTATTTCTTGTTTTTTAATCCTTTGAAAAAGTGTTATTTTTTGTGTTTTTATTCCTTTCAAAAAGTCAAAACTTTTATTTAGATAAAAAGTACACAATCTGTTTATACTTCAAACTTGAAAAAACAAACATCTTCTGTCAAAGACAATCATTGCAAGATTGCAGTCTTGACTTTATCTTATTAATTGCTGAGTAATTTAATTCCAGAGCAATCTTCTCTATTTTCAGACAAAAAGAAGATGGGCTTGAATCCGGTCAGATTTTCAGGGGTAGTCTGAGTTTGACATAGATTAAAGTTTTATGCATTTCAAAATCTTATCTCAAGAGTTTTGCTCCATTTTAAACCAACCCAAATACTCAGAAAATCAATCAAACTTCTAGATTGACCAAAAATTTAAGCCGAAAAACAGGCCAAAAAAAGTAACTCTGCTCCTGAATTAACTCCATTAATTGCCAGCAAAAACTTTCTTCACACTTACATATCATGCCACCTCTCTAAACGGGGATCCTGAAGTCATCCGAATGAGTGGCTTTCGCCGGTAGGGTTTTACCTGTAGAGTCAAAGACAATCATTGCAAGATTGCAGTGTTGACTTTGAGCTATTAGTTGCAAGTAAAAGCTATCTGTTCTGCTTTTTAGACACTGTCCTCAGAATTTTGATTGCTTGGATCCAGGCCTCTGCGGGTAATTAATGTGTATATTCATCAACTCTAAACCTTTCCTTGGAAGGCAAGAATCCTCATCCGGCACCTCATAATTGAGGACTTCTATCTAACCCATCCATCCATCTACTCTCTTTAATATGTGTCTATATTTATAGACATCACTTCCAGAGCACTCTCTTTAATATGTGTCTATATTTATAGACATCACTTCCCAGAGCTTTTGATGGGCAAAAAGGTCAAGTTTTCAACCATTCGACTCACCCAGTAAACTATTGCAGATTTGTCTATCTAATGGGCATAGAGCAAACGTCAACTGTGCTCCACTCCATGCCCGTTGAAATCCCCGATCTGAAATCGAGATAAGGATGTGTCCCACATGATAGTATACTGCAGTATACTATCACAGACTTTCACCTGTAGAATTCATTTAAAATAAAACTAACTGTTCCGATTTTTATACTGCTCATGTGCATAGAACATAGCTTTGCTCAAGTCCCATTGATTGTCATTGGGAGGCCTGGCTGGAATTCTTCTATCGTTAACCTCTACTTGCAATACTGCATTGTAGTTAACCAGTAATTCTTCTTTAAACAAGGATTTGCTACTGTGTTGAGTTCTTGGTACATTTAGAAATTAGKAGAGAATACATTATTCACACACAAAATCTATTCTACCATCAATCTATTATTTAATCAACAAAGATATATATAATATTTACATTAAGTTTGGCCTTAAGATAGATTGACTATTTTAGTCACACAATCCATTTGTTGAGAGTATCTCTCAACCACACACCTAAATAGAATCTAAGATCTCTCCTAGATCTAACAAACTTCCAAATCACTCACTTAGAGACAATTAGAAAACCACAATTTTAATAATATGATGATGAATATCTCATATTAAATACTTAAGAGAAGTAGGAGTTAATTACTCCAACACCCTCCCTTAATGAGTACTTGTCTTCATCTCTCTCCAGTACCATCTTCATCAACATCCCTTAACCATTTTGAAATCTGACAGGCTGCTAACTCCATCAAGGTGTCTCTTAACCCTCGTAAGGGTGTAGCTCCCGAGTTCCACTCCTAAACTCTCGAATCACGGATCTCCCTAACTCAATTATTGGACACTCTCACACCTGTTGCATAACCTCACCAGGAGACCACTCTCATGTCTCAACAACTAATGAGGGATTGTTCTCTAGATCCACAGCTCCCAAACCAACTGGATAACCATCCATATTGAGCTTTTACCTGCACTTGATCCCTTTTGGAAATACAATTGCTTCAAACCAAGTAATCAATATTTAATTACAAAGACTAACAACTGACCATCCTATGGACATACTTCCATCTATCGAGATACATGGGTGACTAGCTGATGTACTTGCCAGTTATCTAGGAAAGTAGTCTAAATACATGATGCATTCGAGACAATCTTACAATATGACCTCCTTCATATGATTTGGAGATTTTAACATCATTATAAGAATACATACTTGCACTAGTTCAAAATTTTTTTACTATTTAAAAAAAAACTCTAGTGAGATGAAACTAATGTTGCTGCCTCTTTGGAATGCATTACACGGTCAAACTCTAACTCCATTCACACTTTGACTGTGGCGAGACAAGAAAACACTAGAACAAGACAAGAAAACACTGTTTAGGGCCACAAAATGGCCCTGGAAGTACAGAAAGATGTGCTGACATGAAAACATACAGAATATGCCAATTGGATTAGGTGGGAGGCCACCAATATCCTCCTGGAAGATGTGTAGGGATTCATATAGCCCCAAAAGTGTAGAACCCACAATTACAAAGAAGTACAAAAGAACGTGTTAAACTAAAAACTGTCAAGAGAAGCCACTTGAAATAGGTGGTGTAATATCCCTAGGTCAAACCCAATTGTAATGTAGAAAATGTACTTAAATTGGTGAACCATCTGATATCATTTTTTTGTATACACCTTTCATGACATAGATAACGCATTACACAGTAAAATGAGGAAATGTACACATCCCGGGATACCGCGCGCAACATAATTTCCTTCCAGATTTTCTGCCATACTTTACTTGATCGTGGCATGGCATGCCAAATAATTTTGAGATATTGGAACGAGTTGACTGAGATTGGACAGCCGTTGCCAGGATATATATATATATATATATAGAGAGAGAGAGAGAGAGAGAGAGAGGCTTCAAAAATTTGGAGCATACTTTCCATACTTTACAATCAAGTGGATGTGGCAAGGCATGGTATGGCACACCAAATACTTTTGAAATATTGTGACAAAGGGTTGGAATTTCAAATTAAACAGCCGGTAAAATTTGAGGGTTTACACAACTTTAATGCACATTTATGACACATTTAATAAAGAATGTTTATAGTTTCTAAAAAAAATATTATATTTAATTGGTAAATTACTTATTAATTGGATTGCAGATTCTGTTTATACAATTTGGATGGATGAAATTTGCAATTTAAATAAGGATGATGTTGTCTAGCTGTTGTAGTAATTGGTTTTTTTCACTGTTCAAAATCTATTTCTGAATGCAAATCTACCAATTTATAGCAGGGTTTCCTACAAATGTCCCCTAAAAAAATGTCATTTCTTAGAACCTTTAACCTACCGCAATAAAGATTGCCATAAATTTCATCCCTCAAGTTGATTTCCAGATAAGGATTGCCATAAATTTCATTCCTCAAGTTGATTTAGATTGGATTGTACAATTGTCTAGTTCAAGTTACTTTTATATATATATATTTTTACAGTAGAAAAATCTATTATAATTCAATTGTTAAACAAGAATGGAATAATTATCATTAATTTGGTTACTATTTACTAATGCAAGCTGTTCATTATTTTGTTAAACAAAATGGAATATTATCATTAATTTAGTTTTGCTATTTACTAATGCAAGCTGATTCATTATTTTTATTTAAAAAACTGTTTTACCCTGAATAATCTCCTCATGATCTGTCACCCTAAAATAATCAATAATCAGCGGATGATCAGTAAGATGCCAACATTCAAGTTTATATATATATATATATATATATATAATTTTTCAGTAATACTATTTTTGTTTTGATCCTTTGAAAAGTGTTTTTTGTGTTTTAATATTTATTCCTTTAAAAAAGTCATAACTTATATTTAGATAAAAAGTGCACAATCTGTTTATACTTGTTTATTAGTTTCAGCCTGCCAAAACATACAAACTTGAAAAAAAAAAAAAACATCTTCTGTCAAAGACAATCATTGCAAGATTGCAGTCTTGACTTTGTGCTATTAGTTGCAAGCAAAAACTTTCTTCACACTTACATATAATGCCACCTCTCTAAACGGGGATCCTGGAGTGATCCGAATGACTGGCTTTCGTAGGTAGGGTTTTATCTATAGAGTCAAAGACAATCATTGCAAGATTGCAGTGTTGACTTTGTTCTATTAGTTGCAAGCAAAAGCTATCTGTTCTGCTTTTTAGACACTGCCCTCAGAATTTTGATTGCTTGGATCCAGGTCTCTGCGCGTAATTAAGGTGTATATTCATCAACTCAAAACCCTTCAAAACTCTTCCTTGGAAGCAGGTTTGGAATTTTAAATTTACTTTATCTGTGAAGTGAAAATTGGAATTTTAAATTTACTTTATCTGTGAAGTGAAAATTTGGTGACGGTTATTTGGTTTTTATGCCCGTCATTTTATGTTTTGGGCAGATTCATGGTGTCATTTTTTTTTTTTTTTTTCTGTTATATAGATCTTAACTTTTGGAACTTCAAAAGAAGAAATACTATCTGTTTTGGTGGAGAAATAGAAGCATAGCTAAAGCATTTTCACCAAATTTGTTGCAAATTGCAAGCCAAGAGTAGTGGCTAAGCCCAAATTTTACATCTAACCTTTGAGTAAATCAATGAAGTGTAAGCAAACTAGGAGTAGGGCAACATCAAATTTCATTTACTCTTAGAACTAACCTCTGTCAAGTCTGTAGTTGCGGTAGGTTTCAGAGACTTTAAGTAAGATAAGTACCTACCAGAAATTATGGCGGATACCTTACCCAGTAAAATGTAGATTTGATGGGTTCAGATTTTACATGCCAACAAATGTTAACGTGCAGATTTGGTATCTAACTGTCAAATACATCTTAAAATGAAAAAAACGTCCTGTGAAACGTCAAATTCCATGCCTGCTTGAAAGGCAAGAATCCCCATGGGGAACCTCATAATTGATAACTTCTATCTAACCAATCCATCCACTCTCTTTAATCGAGGACTTCTATTTATAGAGATCACTTCCGAGAGTCTTTGATGGGAAAAAAGGTAAAGTTTGAACCATCCTACTCACCCAGTAAACTATTGCAGATTCATCTATCTAAGGAGTGGGTTAATTCATCTATCTATCTAAGTTACTTTTCCGATAGGTAGCTGTTTGTTTTTAAATTTTAGACCAAATCAGAATTCTGATCGATTTTCTGAGCATCTGGGTTGATTTAAAATAGGGCAAAACCCCTAGAATAAAGTTCTGAAATGCATAGGACTTTGATCCATGCAAAAGTCAGACTACCCTAAACATTTGATCGAATTCAGATCCGTTTTTTTTACCTGAAAAGTGGAACTCAAGAAAAAAAATTACTCCGGAATTAACTTACTCCGCCTATCCAATGAACATAGAGCAAAGTCAATTATGCTCCACTCCATGCACGTTGGAATCCCCGAATCTGCATTGGAGATAAGGATGTCCCACATGATAGTATACTGCAGTCCTTGGAGCAACCTTTTGCATATGCACTTCGTTGGAAGCAATCCTAAGCACATGCAGCGCATATACCCTTCAGAGTTTGAAAACCACAACGACCACAGTGAATACAGAGTGTGTCTAGTTCCTCCTCTTAACAATGCTACTAAAAACAGAGATCACGATTTCATAAAAAAGTTTAAAACAAAATTTCACCTGTAGAATTCATTTAAAATAAAACTAACTCTTCCGATTTTGATACAGCTCCTGTGCATAGAACATAGCTTTGCTCAAGTCCCATTGATTGTCATTGGGAGGCCTGGCTGGAATAGTTCTATCGTTAACCTCCGCTTGCAATCCTGCAGTGTAGTTCATCAATACTCTTGACAAGGATTCGCTACTTTGTTGATTTCTTGGTACATTTTTAGAAATTGGGAGAAGAGACATTATTCACACAAAATCTATTCTAAGTCAAATTATTATTTAATCAACAAAGGTACATATAGATATTTACATAAGTTTAGTCTTGAGAAGGAGAATGATTGACTATATTAGCCACACAATTCATTTGTTGAGATCAACCACACATCTAAATAGGATCTAAGATCTCTACTAAATTTAACAAACTCTTAAATCATTTACTTAGAGATAATCTCTACATTACAATTATAAAACCACAATTTTAATAATAGGATGATGAATATTTCATATTAAATAAGTAACACAAGTAGGAGTTAATTACTCCAACACCCTCCCTTAATGAGTATTTGTCTTCATCTCTCTACGGTATTGTTAGGGTCCTATAAATTATAGGAAGTCTGATTATTCAGTTTCTATCTGTCTTTCCTCGCATGAAAGCTCCCAGATTTCCTGTTTTCTTCGGAGGGATTTGCCCCTGTTAGTGTCTGCCAGTCTAGTCAGTCGTGAGTGATCAAATATGCTTTTTCAAGTTTGTTAATGAGGTCTTAGGTCAAATTTTGATCTTTTCAAATAAAATTTGGTCATTAGTTACCAGTCGAGTCACTGCTACTCCCTCCACTTGCTCATGGTTGTCATCATCTTGGTCATGGTATAAGATTCATATTTGATATGGCATCATAAAGTCAATCATATTCATCACTTGAGTCATCATTAAAGGGAGTTAGCAGATTAGAGACAAAAGAATAAAGGTAATTTCTCCTTGTGAAATGTGATGCCCCCATCATTAGCAAAAATCGACCTCCATCTCATCACCATCCCGAAATGTCTTTTGTCTTATGCTTTTCAGCCTACCAGCCAAATTACACTATCAACACCATCCAAGAATACTCAGAGATTCCAAGAAACTCACCTTTGGCACAACAAGAACAATCTACTCAAAACATGTCACTTGGAAAATCTTTGAAGGCACATTTCCTAGAAATGTCTTGTTTAGGCATCTTTTTTCCGGATAGATTGTGGCCAATGAGAGATGAAACTTGGGAAACTGAAGGAGGTTTATTTCCAAAACATATTCATATAAAAAAACCAATTTTATTTTATTCACGGGTATTATGGTTAAAGACATATCATCTCGTCTTTGACCCCTATTTGTCACTGCATTTCTGGGAGTAGTTTTGGGTGATTGAAGTTTTAGAAGCCATGGAGATGGATTTTTGTAGGTTTAAAGGTTCAGTGGTATTCTACACATTCAGGGATATCTCCTCAAACCATCAATTCAGAGAAATAATGCTCAAAATCCATCCAAAAGTTGCCTAAAACAGGACGCTACGCTTCTGCAGTTTTTAGTGACCAAATTCAAAATTGAAATGTGAACAAATGAGAAATTATTTTTGAACATTGGAGGAGGTTTTTGTTCCATACATACCAAAGAACAAACACCTCTCTCATTTTTGTAAAATTGTTTATTTTTAGAGAGTTATCGCTACATCTTTGAGCCTTATTTTTGTAGAAAACACATAAAAAATTGACAATTTTGGGCATGTACAGAAGCACAACGAGCCCATGCTACGCTTTTTCATAGAGGCTCCAAATTCACTTTTATTAGAATGAATGAATATATTATGAAGTGTAAATCTCAAATATATCACTGGTGGGCCATGTCAGTATCAATTTTGCAGAAAAAAGTAAAAAAACATGGCGAAAAATTGCTTTCCGCCCCTGTTTTCACCCAGACGCTGCGCTTCTAGACCATTTGTGGAAAAGCCAGTTTTGTGATGTCTTGGAGTGACTATTTTTCTTGTTTAATGGTTCAGGAGGATAGTAGACATCCTCAACTGTCCAAAACACTCATTTGTTTTGGCAAAATGATCAAGGGAAGGCCTCCAAAAGTACCCTCAAAGATGACACTACGTTTCTGTAAAATTCGTTGTGTTTTTACCAGGAAATTTTACCAGCACGATAAATTTTCAATTTTCCTTGGTCCAATTCGAATTCCAAAGACGTGGTTTACCTTATGAGGTGTCTATATGATGTAATCAAATGTATATGAACTGTTTATGAATATTTTAATGTAATTAAAGGGTCATTAAAGTCAGTCAAACAGTTATAGTAAAAAGGGGAAAACAATTTTTGACTTCCTAGTCTTCAGTTTAGTTGGAGATTTTCTTGTGATTTTCTCCTATAATGAATAATTTGACCCCTCAGATGGGGAAAGTTGTTTTGTATCTATATGTAGACCCAAGAGAGTCAAGAGAGGGGTTGGAGTGTGTTATGTCATAGCTTTGGAGCTAGTGTACACCATTTTTTGATAGAAATAATACAGTTGAGGCATTTACAAGATTCTTGTGTCATTTATATTGGTGAAGTACATATTCTTATATAAAATGTTTTGTCATTCTCTGTAATCATTTTATGTTTTTTCAGTTTCTAATCATTAAAAGGAAATCAATAGAACATAATTTGTCTAGTACACTATGTCTCTGGCCTTTAGTGGTTTATATGTTTTTCATCTGAAGTTAAGTAGAGGAATTCTTAGCTGCTCCTCTGCTTAGTGGACTTTCCCATCTTGATCCCTCTTATTCATTTAATTTAATCTGAATAGATCCAACATAGGTTCCTATCCTTCCCTTTAATGTTTCCCGTAGAAATTGTCTTGATTGGACCAAGCTAGTGACCCCATTGCCCAATGGCCCATTTTACATGTTCCAGCTGACCAATTTAAAAAACCAAACTCTGAACTAGATAGCTAGCCTAATATCCAACCCAAACAAAGTTAAAACATACAGAGATATCCCTCTTTGAGTCTTGGAGGGATATATACTTGACTCTAAGTGGTTTTGTGGTTACCCCTACCGATTTCCTCAGCCTCAGAAATTACAGGGTGTTAACAGGTACAATGTTCATCAACATCTCTTAACCATTTTGAAATCTTCCAGGCTACTAACTCCATCAAGTTTTCTCTTAACCCTCGTAAGGGTGTAGCTCCCGAGTTGAATTCTTGAGTTCTACTCCTAAAATCCCAAATCACAGATATCCCTAACTCAATTATTGGACACTCACACACCTATCGCGTAAACTCACTAGGAGACCACTCTCATGTCTCAACAACTAATGAGGGATTGTTCCCTAGATCCATATCTCTCAAACCAACTACACAACCATTCATATTGAGGTTTTACTTGCACTTGATCCCTTTTGGAAATGCAATTGCTTCAGACTGTTATGACCCAAGGGGGGCATATATGGTTTCACATTTGATGGTCTTCCTTCACTCTACACATGCATTTCATTTATCTTTTTTTCAGTGACAATGGAATCCATGATCATCTTTGCTTTGACTATAACTCTTTTTCTACGACGTTTCAGAAGGAACCCCTTGGAGGATATTTAGTAGATGGATCAAGGTACATGGGGTTCAAATTTCATCTCTTAAGGCCCATATATGCCCCCCTTGGGTCATAACACAGAACAAGTAATCAATATTTAATTGCAAAGACTAACAACTGACCATCCTATGGACATACTTCCATCTATCGAGATATATGGGTGACCAGCTGTTGTATTCGTCAGTTATCTAGGAAAGTAGTCTAAATACAAAATGTATCTGAGTCAATCTTACAATATGACCTCTTTCATATGATTTGGAGATTTTATCATCATTATACGAATACACACTTGCACTAGTTCACAAATTTTCTACTAATTAAAAAACAAATCTAGTGATATGAAACTAATGTAACTGCCCCTTCGGAAGATGAAAATGCTTCCATTGCACCTATGATTCTTTTAAGATACCCCTAATCTAGCCTTGGTAAACCTGTATGTTGAAATCATGTAATTCTAGTAGTAGGATTCCCTCTTCTTCATACGACTTTGATTTTTTCCTCCTTGTCATCATATTTCCTTCATCATTAGCTATGATTTCAACATGACCATTTTTGTAAACACCAACATAGGAGTATGTAGTACCAAGGTCAATACAAATTACAATTTTTAACTTTGCCAGTTCTTCTACAACAATAATTGAACTGACAAGAAAACCCGCAATAATAAATGTTGCAAGGAACATAAAGCCATTGAAATATTTTCTATCGTTGTTGAATGTAGCACATATATGATTTCGTACCAATCGGGTGAAATACTAGACCTCCCCAAAAAATGTTGTAGATAACACCAATGCCGCAACTCTTCATGCCTTTTCGGAAGTAAATCCCACTCCAATCACAATGAAACAGTCTCCTTCTATCCACACTAAACAAATAATCCTCACACAAAAAACACACTCAAACAACAATACATCTACTCTCCTACAATAGATTACATCTCTTTCATATTCTTAGGCCCTCCTCGAGGGACTTAAACCTAGACCAACTATGATACCAATTTAGAAATTGGGAGAGGAGACATTATTCACACACAAAATCTATTCTACATCAATCTATTATTTAATCAACACATGTACATATACATAGATCAAGATTTGCCTTAAGAAAGATTTTCTATCTTAGCCACACCATCCATTTTTGGAGAGAATCTCTCAACCACGCACCTAAATAGGATCTAAGATCTCTCCTTGTTACACATTATTTTCATCATCCCTATGATCGTTAGTGATGTAAACCTATTTGTTGCCTTCAGAGGGGTCAGTGGCCTGAGTTCCTGAAGAGAGAAGGGAGAAGAACTTCTCCTGAGAAAAGAAGTTGCTTGTTCCTATGTAAAAACCTTATAAAAAAGGATGTTCGCAGGTTGCTATATAGGCATGGTGCGAGAATGACCAATTCTCGCAGGTTGCACTATAGCCAGGGTGCGAACAGTTCGCAGGTTGCACTATAGCTAGGGTGCGAGAATGCCAGCACGTGGGAAAAACGAGCGTTTTCTCGAATCTT
>SNQJ01S0000154.1:592351-608761 GCA_010110895.2 Picea sitchensis
TAGATTAGCTATTGAATATATTATTTGCTTTCACTTTGGTTGGTTTGTGTTGTTTTGATCTTGACTGCACGAGAGCGCTGGAGCGAAGCAGGAGCAACAAATATTAAGGAAGCGATTACAAGGTATGTCTCTTATTCTCACTTTCAATTTAATTCAATAGTTAGATCTAGGGAAAGCGATATATTCTGTCCTGTTTTGTTCTAGATCCAGGTGGATCTAGGGAGATCGGTTTGTGTCCGCACTTACGGATTAATCCCAAAACACTCCTAGATCTAACAAACTTCTAAATCACTCACGTAGAGATAATCTCTACATTACAATTAGAAAACCACAATCTTAATAATATGATGATGACTATCTCATATTAAATACATAAGACACGTAGTAGTTAATTACTCCAACAAGTACACATGATGAAGAGAGATTGTCGAGAAGATTGATGCCATTCTTTTTACTTTCTCCAGAATAGGTTGTAAAAGCATATTTCCCATCTTAAACTTACTTGTTATCCAATTGATGACCACAATGAAGTCTCCAAACACTTGGAGCTATGTTGCAAGCTTCTCTTCTATCATCTTTAAGAAGAATTTCAGTGCCATCGATTCAAAGTAGTTGTTAGAGCCTCCCCCTATACCTGCTTTATATTGAAATTAATGAAAATCAATCATAAAAAAAGTATACCACCTATTCCATATATATTCTAGTGCCTTGGCTAGTCCATCAAAATAACCATGGGCTTCCCTTTTCTCGATAACTGGTTGTTTCGATATTTGTTGATTTATATGCTTTATCAGAATTTTAATGCTCTTATAAATTGTTCTGATTTGTGATGTGCATTTGAAGGGATGAATCTCTTTGTCTTCAAATATATTTGCAATTTGTGCTAACCATATACCCATGCGACCAAGAGAGGAAGTGCTATGAAACTATTTAAATATATTTTTAGCATCAATTTTTTCAAACAATCGCCTATAGTCAACCCATGCCATCCCCTTACACAACCTGTCATTACATCCATTTATGTCCAAACCAACCCTGTGTATTGAGAACTGGTAAGCAAATGGTCAACGATTTATTCTCCATGTTTGCATATGTAGCATCTCCTAGATCCTTGTCTGTCTCTTCTAACCAAAACTTTCCATGTTAACACTTTACTCATGAGGGGTGCATTGAGCTTCCACAATGGCTTCCACCACTAGACAACACCTTCCCGACTGATCTCTTCAATTAAAACCGTGTATCCCAATATAGATGTGTAATCCCCCATGGTTGGATTTTTAGACGAGACCAGGGAATCCTTCAGCGTGGTTCCTCTTATGTGGTTCTTATTGAGATGACCAACATAACCTCTCTAACACTCAACTTCCAACTCTATCAATGTTAATGTCTCTCTAGCAATTAACTTCCAACTCTGTCAGCACTAAGGCCTCTCTAGTTTTCCAACGCTATTTCCATAATGAAGTAGAAGTGGGGTGAGTTGCGTACCCTAGCTTATGAAGTCCTTAGATCTGCAATTTCACTATCATCTCCCATGGTAATCTAAATCCATCTCCACTTCATGCTTGGGGTCTTCCCCTGTATTTACCTTATCTCCACTTCATGCTTGGGGTCTTCCCCTATCTTTACCTTATATCCATTACCCACCTTCCACATTATCTAGTTTCCAATCAAAGGAAAATACAATACAAGAGCCTTTCACATTATTGACACATTGTGACTGGAATTGGATTATTGCGTCACCCATTCCTTAATTGAAAAGGGATCTATATATTTTTGTAAAGTTACTTGCCTCCATAGACTGTCCTTAGAAATTATCCTCTAAAGGATTTTGGTAGCTAGTGCCTTGCCAACGAGATGGATATTTTTCAGCCCCTATCCCCTGCCTCCTTTGACTTGGCTAGGTATTGCCATTTAACTACAGGGATACCTTCATTTTCTCTCTTTCATATTGATCCAGATTTAGGAGCAGAACGAACCGATTAACATGATGAATACAATAAACATAGAGATACAAAAAACAACACAGATATCCAGTGAACAATATCTTCTATTGAATAAATGAAATAGGTTGAAACTGTAAAACTTCAGAACTGAAACACTTGCTCGAATGGTGGTAGCTATCTCTGAGAAGAGATGTGGCTGCTACACACATCCATTTGAGTAGAATGATTACAATGAGGTTCTGTAGGCCTTTTTAACATTACTCATGAATTCCAAAACCCTAGACATCCAAAAACATAACCCTAGGAGATGAAACGCCAAAAGTAATGTGGGCCCTATGGGTAAGATGGTACCTCAACTTCCCAGGGTCATAAATTTTGCATACGACCTTAGTTTTAGGTGTGTGATAGCCCATTGGAAAGGTCTTTTTGAGAAAAATGCATTACACCTTCAAACTTTGACTCCGTTTACAATTTGACTGTGGCAAGCCAAGAAAAAATTGTTTAGGGCCCCAAAACGGCCCTGGAATTACAAAAAGATGTGCTGACATGAAAACATACAAAATAAGCCAGTTGGATTAGGTGGGAGGCCACCAGTATCCATCTGGAAGATGTGTAGGGATTCAGATAGCCTTGAAAGTGTAGAATCCACAATTACAGATAAGTACATAAGAACGTGTTGAACTAAAAACTGTCAAGAGGAGCCAATTGGAATAGTTGGGTGGCCACCAATATCCACCTAGATCAATCCTCCCCCCTTAGGAAGAAATGGTCTCCATTGCGTTGAGTTCCCCCATCAGGTGATGAAAATTCTACTGAATTTGGCCCCGGGTGAGCCACTTTCCTTGGTGGAGGAGTTTCCCTTCCTTGACAACCCAATAAAGTTGGATCCTCTACTGGCGAGTTCCCTTGACCCGTGTGTCCACTATTTGATCAGTGGATGCTTGTTCCATGCATTCAGGGTTGATATCTATTGGTTTCAGTTGTTCTGCAATCTCTGAGGTGTCCAATAATGGTGGAAAATATGTCTGAAGGAGATTCACATTGAACACTAGGTGCAAGCCAAGGAAGGGTGGAGTGTTGAGCTCAAAATCATTGTTACCCACAACCTTGGTGATAGTGTAAGGCCCATAGTGAAGTGGGTGGAGCTTCTAATGGAGCCCTGTAAGATGCTCTTTCTGCAAATGTAACCAGACCTTGTCTCCAACCTGAAACTGGTGCGGTACCCTATGTTGATCATGGTGCTTCTTGTACTTAGCATTGGCTTTCTGCAAAATCTCATGGACATGTTGGCGAATGTGTTGAATTTGCTCAATGAATCTGGTGGCTTTGTCAGTCTCAAACTGAACATGGTAAGAGTCTGTTTGTTTGGTTGCAAGAGGTAGTGCAACATCAATGGGACCCAAGGGTTGGAATCCCAACCCCACCTGAAATGGGCTATGACTGGTGGAGCTATGTAGAGCCCTGTTGTAATTGTGTTGAACATAGGGGAGACTCTCATCCCATGTACATAGATGCTTAGAGTTGTCCATGTGTAGGATGTTCACAATCATTTGATTGATGACCTCTGTTTGGCCATCTGTTTGGGGGTGGAAAGCAATGGATTTAGTGAGCTTGGTGTCCAACAGTGACTAGAGACTTGACCAAAATGTGTTGAGGAACTTTTTGTCTCGGTCGGAGATGATGGTATGTGGTATCCCAAATTGGACCCACACTCGTTCAAAGAAGAGCTTGGAAGTGTATGCCACTGTGATGTTCTTCTTGCAAGCTGTGAGGATGACCATCTTCGAAAACCAATCAATGACTACAAATACACAATCATTGCCTTGCTTGGTGGACTAAAGGCCAGACATGTAATCCATCGATATGGATTCCCAAGGCTTCTTGAGGGTAGGAAGAGGGGTGTATAATCCTTGATTCGTGATGGATGGCTTGGAAATGGCATAGGAAGTGCAAGATCCGATATACTTTCTCACGTCCTGTCAAAGTTTTGGCCAATAAAAATGTTTTTGTAGAACGTCCACAGTTTTCTCCATGCCAAAATTTCCTACCATCCGACTATAGTGGGCTTCCCAAATTAGCTTTGCACGCTCACTTGCAGGAACACAAATATGGTTCAGATGGAATAACAATCTGTCCTGAATGTGAAAATCGTTGACATTCGCACCTGTACACAAGAGCTGATAAGTGGTGGCGAAGTGTGGATTTTGTTGATAAAGTTGGGGCCACTTAGATGCCTTATGTCCACAGGAATGGAGAACAGTGGTGAGTGCATCCACAGAAGGCTGACTGAGGCATTCAATGACACGATTTGTGCTCCCTGTCTTATACTTGATGTTGAGATGGAACTGCTGCAGGTAGGTGGACCACTTTTGATGGTGGTCATTCTGCAACTTCCCCTATGTCTGTATGAAATGCAGAGGCTTGTGATCAGTGTGGATGATCATCTCCTTTCCCATAATGTAATGTTTCCATTGACGATAGGTTTGTACAATGGAATACATTTCCTTGTCATAGAGTGGATATTTCCTGATAGTATCTGATAGTGTCTCACTATGGTATGACATCGGATGACCATGCTGAGTGAGAACTATGCCTACAATGCAGTCAGATGCATCAATCTCAATCTTGAATGGTTGTTGTAGATCGGGCAAGGAGAGTACTGGAGATGAGCACAAGCAATGCTTCAGATCATCAAATTCTTGTTGTTTTTCCTTCCCCCACACAAACGTTTCCCTCCCACTGCCCTTGGTCACTTGGCCAAGGGCACATGCAATATGGGAGAATCCTAACACAAATTGTCGATAGAAGTTAGCCAGTCCCAAGAAGCTCCGAAGCTCAGTTAGTGTGCTTAGGGCTGGACAGTCATGGATGACTTGGATTTTAGCTAGATCAACATGTACCCCATGCTCATCAACAATGTATCCCAAGTATTGGAACCTGTTCATGCCAAAGGAGCATTTTTCCAAGTTGGCATATAGCTTGTGTTGTCGCATAGTTCTCAAAACATGTTGAATATGTCGCATGTGCTCCTCCCAAGTTCTGCTGAAGATGAGGATGTCATCCAAATATACCACCACAAAAGAGTTGGTGAAGGATCTCAATACATCATCCATCAACCTCATGAAATTGGTTGGTGCATTTGTTAAACCAAAGGGCATGACCAACCAGTCAAAGATATCGTCTTTAGATTTGAAAGTTGTCTTCCATACATTAGTTGGTTCGATGGGAACCTGGTGGTAGCCAAACTTTAGGTCAATCTTGCTAAAGAACTTTTCCCCCTTGAATTGGTCAAGAAGGTCATCAATCCTGGGAATTGGATACTGGTTCATGACTGTGATTTTGTTTGATGCTTTGTAATCAATGAAGAGTCGCCAGGTCATATCCTTCTTCTGCACCAGTACAATCRGGCTTTCRCAAGGGGAGGAGTTGGGTCTGATGTGCCCCTTTTGAAGAATCTTTTGTATTTGATGCTTGATTTCATCATTTTCCATCAATGAGCAACGATAGACTCRCCCATTAGGTAGAGGTGCACCAAGGGTCAGTTCGATTGGATGCTTGACATGGCAGTGTGTCGGTACCCTGGTGGGTGAGGAGAAGATGTCTCTATATTCTTCCACAATCCCGTCCACTTGCTTCTGCTACAAAGAGAGGCTTTGTGTAGAGGCCATAGATGTGGTGATGACCTTATGCTTATTGTGAGCACAAATCACAAAGCATATGAAATTCCTCGTCTGTGAAATGACCTTACTACATTGCTTAGTAGAGATTAAAGAAATAGCGGTAGGCGACACTACCTATCGTATCCTATACAATTGTTTACCCAAAGTAATAATAACATTATGGGGTCTAGACTCATACAAAACATGAGGCTTCCACAAATATGGTTGTCCTAAAAGAACATCACAAACTTCAAGGGGAGAAATATCACACAATACCTCATCTTTGAAAGGATTGATTTTGTAGGGAAGACGACACTGTTGGCTGACACGAAGATCTCTTCCTTAGTGAAGCCAACCGATGGTGTAGGGTTGTAGGTGTGGTGTCATCGGCAAGTCCAGCCGCTTGAAAACCTCTGCAATATCAATTTATTTTGACTACCAATATTGACAATGAAATGATGCAGAACCCCCTTTACCCACATCTGTGAGTGAAAGAGGCGTTCCCCTTCCTTTGGTTCTTCTGGTTCGCTTGGCTGGACTTTGGTGGTAGCGACAATGGCACTAGTTTCAACATCGATAATCCACTTCCCTCCTTCTAGATTTGATTCAGAGTCATAATCAACCTCTGACTTGGAAGCCTTCATCTTGGCCACGAGTGACTGCTTGGAGTGACATTCTTCAGTGTTGTGCCAAGGGATTTTATGGTATTCACACCATTTTCCCATGTCCTTCTTCGTCTTCTCATTTCCCTTCTTATGTTGTGGCTTGGATTGGTTGTCCCGAGAGTGGCCATCTTTTCTCTGTCCATTGTTGTGTGGGTCGGGGCCGCCTTTTTCCTACTTCGGTTGTGAGGAGTTTGCATATCCAAACTCTCACCTCTTCTTCTTAAATTTCTGCTCGATCTTGAAAACATATCTATAAGTCATACCTAATGAGGTGATGTCCATAAAATCCATTTCTGTTTGAATGTATCTATGCAAACAACCACGGTATTTGAGCACCATATGTTGCTTAGAGTCTTTGATACCCAATTTGGTGCACAGGGTATGGAAAATAATGGTGAAATCTGGTACTGTTTGGTCCCTTTTCTAACGTAGGGTGGTCCATTTGGTGTACTGGTCCTCGTAGCTTCCAATAGGGTAGTACTGTTCTTTAATGGCATCCTGAAAGGAATCCCATGTAGGGGCAACCATAAATATTGTAGACTCCTCTATGGCCCTTTTCTCATAGTAAGTATCCCATGAGTCCTTAACATGGGGGATGACCTTGAAGATTGCAAAAGTAATATTTTCCCTATCGGAAAAATTGTCGATTGAAAAACACCCTTCGAGCAGACTCAACCATTTATCTACAACATCCACATCTATCAGTCCTTCAAATAATGGAATATCAAAATTTACCTATACCTTGAAGGGGGTTGCATGGTTGCTTGATGAAGATGATTCTCCCGTGGGCAGCCGTTGAAGGATCTTCGCAAAGTTGTCCATCATTTCCTTCCTTTTTTCGCGCAAGGGATTCCTCGAGCAACATTTTAAAAGGATCTCCTGCTCCATCATATTTCTTTTTGTCCCCCATGGGTTGTTGTCAGGATTGACACGATCGATCTTGCAACGACTCGATTGGTTTGAGTCCCAACTTCTTGTACCCATATCTTGTCAGGTACATGCACGAAGAAAAATAAATGAAGAGAAGACCTCTCTGATACCATTGATTCAGATTTAGGAGCGGAACAAACTGATTAATAGGTTGAATAGAATAAACACAAATATATGAAGAACAACATAGATATCTAGTGAACAATATCTTCTATTGAATAAATGAAATAGGATGAAACTGTAAAACTACAGAACTGAAACACTTGCTTGAATGGTGGTAGCTATCTCTAAGAAGAGATGTGGCTTCTTCGTGCATGTGTCTGAGAAAAATGATTACAATGAGGCTCCATAGGAATTTTTAACATTACTCATGAATTCCAAAACCCTATACATCCAAAAACATAACCCTAGGAGATGAAACAACAAAATATATGTGGGCCCTTATGGGTAATTTGGTACCTCAACTTCCTGGGGTCGTAACTTTTGCATACAACCTCTGTTTTAGGCTCGTGATTTCCCATTGGAAAGGTCTTTTCGAGAACTGCACATTACATCATCAAACTCTAACTCCGCCTACAATTTGACTATGGCGAGCCAAAAAAACACTGTTTAGGGCCCCAAAATGACCCTGGAAGTACATAAAGATGTGCTGACATGAAAACATACAAAATAAGCCATCTGGATTAGGTGGGAGGCCACCAGCATCCACCTGGAAGATGTGTAGGGCTTCAAACAACCCTAGAAGTATAGAACCCACAATTACAAAGAAGTACATAAGAACATGCTAAACTAAAAACTGTCAAGAGGATCCAGTTGGAATAGGTGGGTGGTCACCATTATCCACTTAGATCACCTATCCACATGAATTTAAAACATTTCTTGTTGAGATTTTCTAGCACCCCCTTTGGGATATATGTCGTTGTTTGCCAATAAATAAGTATTTCCTCCAAAATAGAATTCACTAAAGTTAGCCTTCCTTCTAATGAAAACCAATGGTTTAACCACAATTGGTTCTATTTTTTTTATCTTTTCAATAAGATACTTCCCGTCACTTTCAACAAGCATTTGGTTTTAGGAGGAAATCAAGATACTTAAATCCCACATTAAAGTTGATAGTCTAAAAATGAAAGATCTAAAGAGTCCTTCTCACATGTTCCTCCTCTATTTCATTGAATACAACATATGCCTTTTGCATGTTTATTTCCATTCCTAAAGCCATACCATATAGATCTACAATCTATTTTAACTTTAGCACATCCCTTCTGGAACCATCATAGAAAAATAACACATCATCTACAAATAGTGGATAGTTGAGAATAAAATCTTGCTTAACCTTAGACCCCCCAAGGTGCTTAATCTCCTATTCTTTGAGATTGATATCCTATGTCCTTCAACAATAATAAAAAAATATTAAATGGGACAATAGGAAGCCTTGCCTTAGACCTTTTTCTTCCCTTAAGAACTCCAATGTTGAGCCATTGATTATAATTATGAATGAAGTAGAATACATAAATGCCATTATCCAATTAGCCATTTAGACCAAAAAAACCCATATGAATTATTATTAGTCTCAAATAAAACCAATTCAATCTGTGAAAATCCTTAGAGACATCTAACTTCATAATTATGCCTTACATCCTTCACATATTTATAGAATGCATTCCTTCTTGAATCACACCTATGGCTTCATGGATTTGTTTTCCATTCATAAAATCAAATTGTTCATTTGATATCATGTTAGAGAAGATACTTTTTACCCTAACAATGATAATCTTTCTTATGATATTATAAATACAATTGTAGAGGGATATAGGTCTAACATCATCAAAGGAACATGTCTCATTCTTTTTAGGAATTACAGATAGAAAGGTGGAACTCAAAGCACCCAAAATCTTCCTCAATCTCTTTGTGTCCTCCACTACCCTTAATAAATCCTCTTCCAACAAGTTATAGATTCTTAAGAAGAAATCCATAGTCCATCCATCATGCCTTGGAATTTTGTTTTTCTAATGTAAAGCTAATACACCGTTTATCCCATCTTTTGATACTTCCTCAACCAACAACTCATTTTTGTCTTCACCTACATAACTTGGAAAGAAGGATGCAATATTTACTATTTCATTGATATTCACCCTCTCTAATTCTTTGTATAATCCTTTGAAGTGGGAGACTCCTAAGTCTACTATATTTCTAAATGTACTTATTGTACATCTATCCTCCTTTTGCATTTTCCAAATTGTATTGATATTTTCCTTATGGTTAGAAAAATTGTGGAAATATTTGGTATTTTCATCTCCATTAGTTAACCATAGGACCCTGCTCTCTAGTCTCCATTGTGCTTATTTTTCTTATAAGTATTTCCTTTTATTATACTCCAACTCTCTTTGACTATTCCTGGATGATTCATTAAATGCACCTTCAAAGTCATGTGCATAAATCTAAAAAAATTGTGCCTCCATCGAGGCTAAGGCCCGATCATCTTTCCTTCTCTTTACCTTTTTTAGGTTTGTTGCAAATTGGTAGAGTCCATTAAGGATCCATCATATCTAACCCCTTTATCCTTTACTAAGTTAATGAAGTACTCACCTTGGATTGAATTTGAAGGAGCTAGGAGGATTACTATACATATCTTCCTTCTCGATTTGGAGAATGATTGAAAGATGGTTAGAGTCCCCTCCCATCTCTACCTATAATCTGACTCTTTTAGAGTCATTCATTAAAACTTTAGATACAAGAAACTTATCTATAATTTTGGATATATTCTATTCCCCCACCTTTTAATTTCTCCATGTAGGGGTCATTTAAATGGGCTCTACATCTATAACTTTACTTTATCAAGTTGTTGAATAAAGAAATATGCTAAGGGGTCCTCCCTAATAGAGGACCTCTAGATCTTTTCCATTTTTAAGGTAAAGTTAATATCACCCTTCAAAAAAATATTTTTTCTCTTAGAAATTTTTGGCCCAACATCACCTCCTAGAAGGGGTTTCTATCCTAAGGGGGCTCATACATAGTAGTAGCTGAATTTGTTTTTCTCAACTCTATTGAAAATAATTCCACTCCAATCCTTGATTTTAGGAACACAAAATAAATAATCCTCGTGGATCTTCTTCTCCATCCTGTTAGCAACCCCCCAGATCATCCTGCAACATCTAAAGTGAGGAAATCCCATTCCTTCCAGGATTTATAGAGGTCTTCAATGACCTTCTTACCCTCACCCATGGTTTCTTGAATAATCATAACAAATGGCTTATGGATGTCCATTATCCTTCCCAAGGAAATTTGTTTTGAGGTTTTTCCTAACCCCTTGATATTGAGGGATATCATTAACATAGGGGAAACTTCACAATGACTTTCCCTTCTCTAACAACCCATTCAAGGGTTTTCCTTTCCTTTCCATCCTTAAAATTCTCGAGGGATTTGTTTAATGCTAGGAGATGTAGGATTTTTTTCCCCTGCCAAGATGGAGGCCTTCACTCTCCATATCCCTGCCAAATCCACATTCAATTCCACCAAATTCAATAGATCCATAACCTTTTATAGACCCAAGGGAGTATCTATTTGCCTCAACAAAAGTAGTAACAACCCCGACTACCAAAGGGCATGGGTGGAATCCTCAGTTCACCTAGGGTATCCTCCTCTTGTTTTTGACTTGGAGCAGTACTTCCATCTAAAGAAAGTCTTGGACTTGGAGAAACCACCCTAGCCAAACATTCTCCACTATTAACCTCCCTTTCCTTCCTAAACTTCTTTAAGGGGATAGTATTATAACAATCCATGCCCGACTGTTGGTAAAAATAAAATGTTTCTAAATATTTTTTGAAAACTATAGAAGGAGAAGGATTAAATAACTTACCCAAAAGGAATATGGACCTGAATAGATGAGGGGTCTGATCTTTGAGCCTCCTGCAGTGGTTCTTCCATTTTCATGTGTAGCTTTTGTACAATGTGTATCCATTCTCCTTATACAAACTTGTAAATTCTTGGAGAGAGAAACATTAAACAAAACAATAAGCATGCACATGACATTGATTGTTTGCCTTGGAAACCTTTTATCAGGAAAACCAACCACACAGATATATCTTCTAGTAACCTTGGCCAATCTGGCCAATCCAACCAAATAATATTCTAACATCAACCACTTGAGGCACTTTACAATGGAGTATGCCAAGCCTTTAAATGGGATTTATCACAATTGAATACTATGGGCTCACAAACTACCTAAAATAAACCTATTTTGACCAAATCAAGGTTAACTTAGCCACTCTTGATTGAGTCAAGTTTTACCTAACTTTCACCCCAATTAAAATTGACTTGGGATAAGCACACCCCCCCCTCAAAGTTTATTTTCCAATCATTATAGATTGCAACATGATGCCCTTAATATATCGTCTAGGTTTACGTCTAAACATTGCACCAATGAACCCCCAAATCAGGGGTATGCATGTGTAAATTGATCTTACAACTATATGCATGTTATATGTGATCAACTCCCATACTAGCCGTTCCAAAGAATTCATTCATGAGAACTTCATTGTACAACATACATTCTAAGTCTCCACGCATCACTTCACTATGAGACAACTATCACATGAAACAAATATATAGTATACTTTAATATAATTTTTTCACTACACATATGATTTGACCACAAGATTTTATTGAAATTAACAAGTGGAAACAAGATATAACCACTCGAACACATGAAGTCACATAGTAAATCACGTAAGCATAAAATTCCTTTTGCACAAAACATTAAGTATAAAAAACGTAAATTCTTGGAGAGAGAAAAATTAAACACAACAATAGGCATGCACATGACATTGATGATTTATCTTCGAAACCCTTTACCAGGAAAAACAACCACAAATATATATCTTCCATTAACCTTTCCAATCTATCCAAGACGACCACAAAACAAGACAACATTGGCCTCTTGGGGAACTTTACAATGCAGTATGCCAAGCCTTGAAATAGGTTTCATCACAAGTGAATACCATGGGCCCAAAAACTACCTATGGCAAACCCATTTTAACCGAATCAAGGTTAACTTAACCACTCTTGATCGAGTCAATATTTACCTAGAAATACCCTCGTTACCACCTTCCATGAAAGCTTCCATTCCCTCTAGACCTTCACAAGAGACCTTCTCAACTTCTCGAGCCTTTGGACTTCCTTCATGCCTATGTTCACCAGCCCTTTCATCCAAACCTTCCATATTGAATATAAGGGTGTTTGCCTTTTCCTTTCCCAACTTCACTCCATTTTTATCCTTCCTTTGCCCTTCTTTACCATCATAATTTTATAGAGAAATAATTAGTTATATGCCCATATACATGTCATCTGGAGCATCTAAAGGGTAAACCTATGTAGTCCAGGGCCTAAATGTAGATACAACTACCCACCACAATCTCAATATCCTCTTCCAACCCTTCTTTGACATCCAATTCCACTAAATATTTAGCTACAAAGTGCACAAGGGATGTTCTAAATTGCTCATCCATGTCTAAAAAGTCCCAAAATTATCATCCATGGCCTTAAAGAACTCAACATATAATAATTCCATTACCAATAGGGGCATTTTAACCCATATCAAGGGTTTTCTAATTCTTTCTATTCTTGGATCAATTGTTGCCATCCATTTTTTCACTATTAGAGAGGTTATACCCCAATACCATTTCAATTGTAAACTGGAATCACATCCTCCTCAGATCAGAAATGGAAAGCTAACTAACCTTTTGCTAGTATATGGAATCCAAGTGAATAACCAAGCATTTGGGTCCAAGACCACTCTATTCAACATGATAGGTTTTCTCCAAGATGAACCTTCCATAGAAACAACTTGTCATCCCCACAACTTGCTCCATTGTGACATCCACCACAAAAACTAGTTTAGGCTTATTTTTTGCTATCTTAATGCACCTCTTTCCCTTCCTTCGAGTGTTCAAATATTCCATAATACTCCTTCCTTTACTTGCTATATGGTTCTCCCCCTTTCGTAGACTCTCGACCAATTTAGGGGTCCTTTGGACTTGCCTATCTTCCTTTGAACCTATAAATATCCCAACTTCCCTTGTTTAAGAACAATTTAACTCCTCTATCGATGTTTGAACAAAAGGATCTACACTTTATATAATGAAATATACACTACCCATCTTGAGACTGCCCCGAAGGTTTTCTACCTAAGAAATTAGCTAAATTTTTAATGTACTTTCAGTGCTTTCCTGCTTTGTCAGTGTTGTATTTTTGATAGAGTTATGAAGTTGAGATACAACCTCCTTATCACTTATGATTTCTGGTGTTTGAATGGACTTCTTTGTGCTAATGAAAGGAGGCCCTCCGATCCCCACTTTTGAGCTGTCCTTAGTGGATTTACCTTCCCTACCAACATTTGATTCTCCATTAATAAAAATAGTAGCCCTTTCTATAGGATCTATAGAGTAGACACTCTTCTCTTCCTTTGGTCCTAAGCTTTGTAAAACCTAAAACCTCTAGGTCACTTTCTCCTCCATCTTCTCTTCATGTTATTTACTATCATATTTCTAACCTATTAGCCATTTGAAATATGTTAGAGTTATTTTTTCTTGTTCTACTAATATGTTAATTTTGAATTTGAATGTTGTAGGACATATGTCGAGGTCATTTCCTCTTGTATTTCCAAACTATGAATTTTAAATGTGAGTGTTGTTGGAATAAGTTGATGTTATGTTAGTGATCGGATCTAATTTGTTCTTTTATGCTTTCATGCAATGATGTTGTTAAGACCTACATGATTACAAATGTAGTATTATAGATTCATTTAAAAAAATTAAGCACTCAAATCAAGATAGGAGAAAGAGAGATGATAATTGCAATAGAATGTTAAAACATTTATTGATAGACCAAACCTAATGCTCATTATTTATGTTCAATCTTGGCACATGGACATAAATGATTTTATTTACCATATTCACACTAATCTTATGTATGCACACCAATGGTGGCATCATCATACCAACCTATAAAAATGTATATGGATTCAACAAGATTCATTGTTTTTATCGATGTTTATATAATTGAGATACACTATAAGAATATAAACATGCTTGCCTCCTGACAAACTCACAAGAGTATACTAGTAATGGTAAGTGATGCATTCCTCTATAAAATGGACATCCTAAACCAAAAAAACAGATAGATGAATTGCTCTATTAGTTTCATGAGGAAAACTCCCTCAATGTCTAGTGTAGGGTGGAAAGGAATGGCATGGATGTGTTCCTACTATATCTAGTGCCATTCATGCTAGGCATAATGATAAAGTGGAAAGCAAAGCGGGTTGTTAGGCATGAAAATAACAATATTATTTCCATGGATTTGACTTTTTGTACCGAAAAATACAAGGCATGTTTGATTTCCTCTAACGTTATATAGACCACTGACATTATTGTGTGGTCAACGCTATTCTTATATAATATGGATTCATGAAATTGTGTGTCACTTGGAAGTATCCTTTGGAAATATTCATGCAATTGTGTGTCCTATGGATGTTTCTCCCATATTCTTTGTTTGTAAGGTTGATGTCAATATTCTTGTCTTTCTTTCTAACTTTCCTAGAAATGAGAGTGCTCATACGATTCAATACTTGAGGGGTTTATTTCAATTTCCACACCCTTATCATCCATGTTATTTTTTAGTACAATATTGGGCTCTAGTTGTTGTGCTTGATTGTATTTTACCTGTATAATCTTGATCTAGGTATTAACTTCTTCAAGTACTTTACGCTGACCTTATTGTATCTTCTCTTCCCTCTCCTTCTAAAGTTGCAATGTGATGCCATCCATCAAATTATTTCATCCTTCCTTAATCTTAGTTTGCATTTATGAACATTTAGGGCTTATTCAACCTTCTGGTAGATTTCCTCTTCAATACTTTTGGTAGTTTCTTCACCTACAATATTCATTTTTCCCTGATTTGATAATGATTCTAATTTTCTTCCTTCATTATCTTAATCTCATTAAGTAGTGTTTGATTATGGATTTGTAATCTAGAAATTTTTTCGTCCTTCTTACATTTTCTCATCTTTCCTTGCTTTAAGTTCGTAACCTCCTTAATGAGTGATTCATTAAGAGCTTACATCTTGGACAATTCATCATATTTCTTTGATTAAATCTTCTTTTTCAATGTCATTTATTTTCATCATCATTATTCAATATTCAAATTGACATGATAAACCAAAATACACACATTCTCGATATGAACATGGAGCACAATGCTTAAAGTGATAATAGAGATGAGTTATACAATAAATCCTTATACAATAGGAGAACCTCCTCCAAATAACCCAAGTACATCTATATAGCCAAATCATAAATCCATGTCTCCAATAATGACTATATTGACCTCTTGTTGTGGCCTCAACAACCCCTTTAAAATTTTAAACGAGCTTTGTCAAGTAGACTCTACTCTCCCTTGGTTTTGTTCTTTTATGTTTAATTGATGAATGCGTGTTGCTAATTGAAATCATATAGACTAGATTTATGTTTAATTCCTATTTTTGAATGTGATCCGAAAAATCCTTCGATGCTTATTAATATTTAAAACATAATAACATCTTCTTGATATTTGAAATAAAAATGATCATTTGAATTTGTGCAATTTACATGTGAAATACTTATCTATCCAAATACGCTTTAATGATAAACAACTTGCAAATAACTAAGCGAAGATATAACAACAATATTAAAATCACATACACACGTTTGATAATGGAGTTCACCCAGTCTAGGATACGTCTCTGGGTATGCTTCCAATAGAAACCTCTTTATTGATGCTCAAATTATTTTGTTTTATAATGACCTTTTTATGCATTACCCAAACTCAGAAATAGAGTATGCCATCGAATTCCTTCCAAAATTTTGATAAAATTGAGTATAAATTTCATAAAATTATGTGTTGGAACTTCGTGGCATGCATTATGATGTATAATCCAAGTCTAATTACCCTTGGGCATGAACTTCGAGACCATAATGCATCTGTGTGTGTCATTTGCCTTAGTCCGCACGCCATTAAATAGGGCACAGACTCCTTAACCTCCCTTTGGAATTATTGGTTGGAAATAAAGGTTTGTTAGGAGGTTTCCATAACAAACCCCGTGCTTTGGTGCAACAGTTATGATATGGTACTATATGGGGGAGGTCGCAGGTTCCATCCCATGCGATCCCCTCCATTGTCAGT
>SNQJ01S0000154.1:614169-629291 GCA_010110895.2 Picea sitchensis
TACGACCCCGGGAAATTGATGTACCAATTTACCCCAACGGGGCCCATATTCTGGCGTTCATCTCCTAGGGTTAGGTTTTTTGATGTTTAGGGTTTTCCATTGTTTCTCAGTAATATATAGGCCTTTGAGCCTCATTGTAATAGGCAATTCAAAGGCCAGTAGCCGCCACATCTCTTCTTAGAGATAAGCTACCAACGCCCTAGCTAGTTTATTTCCATTCTATCTGTAAGCATTTTTCAGTCATTTGTTATTAATGAAATGAAGTCTTATTTCCGCTGCATCTTTTCATTTATGTGTATTTATGTATTTCATTGTGTTCCTACATAAATCGGGATCATATGGGATGTTTGTTAACCAAATTTTTAATACCCCGTTGCGCGGAATATTGTGTTGGTTATGGTTATATGGGATAGAATATAAACCAGGGTTTGGGGGCTTATCCCTCAACCCATTTCCCTGCCGAATAAACCTTTGACCAAGCTTAAGTATATGTGGTGCCATATGTTGGTAAGCACTAATATGATGGCGTAATGGTAATGGAGGTTTGTGTAAAGTTATGGGAGGTCTCGGGTTCGAGCCCCATCAAATCCTATAATTTTCATAAAACTAACCATAATGGCCAATGGGAGGCTACCATGTGGCAACCTCTCATTGGTTTGTCTTCACCAGTTGTCAATACATAATTGGTCCACTTGAATTTTACGAATTTCCACATTACTTGCCAATTGGACATGCCACATCACTAATTGTCTGTCATGTGTCAACACATGATTCATCCATCTGTATGTATGGTATGATCATACGGTCATGCCATGTGTCACCCTTGTAGTGGTGACACGTGTCACCTTGACCCTGTTGACTTTTTTTCCTTTTTCCCTAGTTTGACTTGAACTTTGACCATCTATAACTTTTGCATACGAACTCTGTTTGAGGCCATTTTTACACTATTGGAAAGCTATCGCCGAGATCCACACATTGGTGGTGTTTTTGAGAGAATTTGGGATGATTTAATTTTAAGAATTTATGAATCCTTCTGGACCTCTATGAGCATTTCAAATCCTCTTGGACCTCTATGAGCGTTCTTGGATCCTCTTGGATCATAATGAAATCATGATAGTTACAAAAATTGCATCAACAATTTGGTTTGATTTACATGTTTTGCTTGTCTCACATCCCTTGCATTGCATGCACTACAATCCTTATTATTGCACCGCACGGATTTAAATGGTTATGAATAGCTTGAAAGTGTTTATGCAACCTTTTCTAGGGTCATTGATGTTATTTCTCATCATCATATGAATCACATATGAGTGCCAAGCATAATCCACTATTTTGTTGTGTGTTTGGTCGTAGGTGATCTAGATGTCAGCAAACCATTTTCACAGATTAAAATATGTTAGGTCTTGCGAACCATCCCAATGCCAATTAAAAATTGAAATCCTATATGAAAAGTATCAAAGACGAATATACATAAATTAATTCCAGTAATGCACCATCCTCAACGAGATCTAAACTTTCAATTAAAATTTCCTTTGCCTTTGCGTGCTGGATCTAGAACGAGATCTAGGCCATGAAATCATGAGAGAGGGATGGACCTAGGTGTAATATAATGTCACAAGTCCAACATAATTGATATTTTGTTGATCTAAGTCCCAATTATCATTTTATGGTAAGTTGCAATTATCTTTTTGAACTGATTCAAGGATACATGGTGAATTTGTGCTAAGGGAATACAAGCCAAATTGAGTGTCACAATATCATACAAGTGTGTTTGGGCAAGGCCAACATGAGCATGTTATCCACACACTCTTGGGGCATATTTTTCCAATTTTGATCCTTCATTGTAAAAATTGCATTGTCTCTTATGGAGAAAAACCTTGGTTCTAGAAATCATAAAAAAAATACAATCTCTAAGTCATGGAATCATGGGAGAGGGGTGACCCTAGCTATAATATGATGTCACGATTCTAATGGAATAAACAATTCATCGATTTGAGTATTGTTTTATGGAAAGTTGCAACTCTCTTCCTGAATCCATTCAATAACACCTAGAGAATTTGTGTCGGGGGAATGAAAACTAAATTGAGTAGCTTAATTGAGGTTTTTTATCTCTTGCGATTGTGTTTGGGAAAGGTTGATTTGATATCATGTATGCCATTGACCAAGTTATATAGTAATACCCAAAATTTGGAGAGCTATGGAGATACTTCTCTTGTGTGATGTTAGGATTTGATAATGTGATGTTAGGGTTAGAGAATAACATGATGTTGAAGATTATCAAGGATATCATGGTTCTTGTTGTGGAAGACATGGAGAACTAGGTTTTATAGGCATGATACTTCTTTCATTATATGTGATAAAAAATGAAGATATGCAAAGTGGGTAGTGAGGTGTTGGTTGCAGCCTAACATCAAAATTTTGCAATGCCATTCAATGTCCATTGAAGTGATCCACATATCCCTCAATTACATCCAAAATTCCTTATCTACTCAACTTGCATAATTTTGGTATTTTTTTTAAAAATTCATGAATAAAAACTCTAACAACAAATTTTAAATAACTATACTATATTTTTTGTTTTCTAGCCTGTCCGTTACCTGTGGGACTAGCCCGTGGTATAAGAAACTATGACCTAGGGGAATTTGATCCATTAAAATCACCTGAGGATCGTGCCCAACCTAGGCCACACCAACCCTTAACATGGATGGATTTTTTTGGGCATATCCTTGTGACTACCACAATTTTTGAACCTTGGCTGCCTTATAGAATGAAACCATCTAAATCCAATCATGCTAGTTTGATTTGACTAAATAACTATACTATACCATTGAAGGAATAATCCTTTTGAAAAGGCTAATGTTATAAAAATATATAAAATAAAGAGTGTTCCAAACCAATAATCAACATCGAAAGCTAAGGGTTTGATAATGTGATGATAGGGTGTGTGTGTTATGCATGTGAAACATATCATTGAAAGTTTACAATGTCCATTGAAGTGGAATCTCCAGACCTAATGAAATATCATTTTCTAACAAGGTGATCCACATATCCTTCAGTTACATCCAAAGTTACTTATCTACTCATGTTGCATAATTTGTTTTTAAAGAATTCATGAATACAAAGTCTAGTAACAAACTTTAAAGAACTATACTATACCATTGAAGGAATAAACCTGCGAAAAAGGCTAACGGTATGGGAATATATAAATTGAAGAGTGTTGAATTTTTATATGAGATTATATATTAGATTTAATATTACAATAATGAATTTCCCATATATAAAGAACATATGGTGACCATCCATGAAAGGATGCGTCCCTTTGGACAATAAATAACTATTTATTATTATTATTATTATTTATTATATATATTAATAATATTATTTAATAATTAATAATTATATTATTAATTATTAATCTAGGAGAATGTCTTCCCGATGCTTCCCAAACATCAACGCTCCCTCTCAGTGAGGGAGACATTTTATATCATGCCAATCTTGTCTCTGAAGTATACAAATGTTTCCCTAGACTCATGACACCTGTCTATCGATCTTGGGAGATGTATCTCTCCCACCTGAACTGAGGGGAAAATCCCTCTATGATTCTCCCTTTGAGCCAACTGACTCTCTTTGAGATCAGGCTCACTCTGGGTCCTCATGAGATAACATCTAGCATCTTGAGTCTTTATCATTCCTAGTCAAATCAACATTACTAGACCACACCAGGGCCATTCACCACAGGTACACCCATGCAAGTGAATGTCAACCCGATGCTATCTGAAATGTGGAAAACACCTCGATTCCATATCACTCATTTTCATGATCAAGGAAGGACTAAGTTGGGCCCATTTACCACAAGCACACCCTTGTGATAAATGTATCCTATCTCCCTTGGTCTGCATCCCAATTTAGGAGAAGGTCTGCTTGATGCTTACTAGGGCCATTCACCAAAGGTACACCCCTGTGGGTGAATTTCTGCCCAATGTTTCCACACACTAGAGGAACACTAGCACCTCGAGTATTCTATCCTTTGAAGACTACGTCTGGGCCATTCACCACAGGTACACCGCTGTGAGTGAATGTTTGCCCAATGCTGCCTCCTGAAGAACCATCAACATGTCGAGTCTTTTTTCCTTCGAAGACTATGACAGAGCCATTCTCCACTGGTCAAATCACCATGACCAATCCCGGGATAATTTTTTCCCGATATTAAAACATCAACACTCCCTTTTAGTTAGGGAGGTATTCACCTTGAATTCCTTTGCTAAAAATGTATCCATCCCAAGATTGAATGAACCTGCTATGTTAATGTATCCATCCATTTCATGTTCTATTCTAGAACCATGTGGAAAGCATCCTTCATCAACACCATGTAAAGGATATAGTCACCCACTAGCCAAATACCCTTTGGCGATATGGTTAGGTAGCCCCTAACTGAATTAAAGAAAAAAAGAAAGTAGTCCTTGGGTTACCAATCAACCAAGTCATCACTTGGGAATACAATGGAGAAACCCTGAGCCAATTACCATCCCCACATGTCATCACATGTTATTGAATGGTAATCCACCTTCCCGACGCTATAAGTAACTTACTAAACCCACTTCGTCAAGTATCCCTTGGAAATAAGGTAAGGTAACTACTAACCGGGGGAGCTCTCTGGGCCTTGATGCTTCTTGGGCCATTTTCCCTAGCCACATTACATGGCCCATGATCAATACTCTTGACCTATCAATAACTTTGACCTAGGGGGAAAGAATTCCCCTTGATTCTACAAGATTAACACTCCCTCTCATCGAGGGAGGCATTCTCAACCACTCCAAGCCTATCCCTGAAGTATACAAACTTTGCCCTGGGAAAAGGCTTAGTGAGAATGTTAGCAACCTGCTCATTTGTAGAAATATACTGGAGCTTCACTGCTCCCATCTGTACCATGTCATGGATGTAGTGGTACTTGATCTCGATGTGCTTCGACTTGTCATGAAAAAATGGATTTTCTGAAATCTTCACACAACTTTGATTGCCACAGTGTATCACGGTCGGTTCTTGCACCTGATCAAACAATCTTGCAAGCAATTTTCGAATCTACACTATGTAATGTACCCCAAATTTACAAAAAAAATAAAAAATTGTTAGGGACATTAAATCTCTTTTCATCTTCAATATTTGTTTCAAACATCGCTTTAATATCTGTAGAGTAGATTTTCCATTGCTACTGATTTTCGAAAGCTTACGCTTTCCTTTTACTTGATACAATTGTAATATCCTATAGAATAACTTTATCTTTGAAATTACATTACGCTATACAACAATCACATTGCGTAATAATTAATAATTATTGACTATCCCATAGTCTACCCATGAACCTTAAAGTTTATCCATTATGATACACATTCACCTATTTTACTATGCAGTATCATATAAGTCTCATAGTTGACATCATTCATGTTCAAAGGTATAAGTATAAATAGTTTAGAACATAAACTATCATAATCTCATTCTAATGATACCATCATATTTATGCTAACATACTACACTATACACTATAGGGATTCTATACATAAATTGACCCGTAGCATAAGTATTATTGTTTAACATACATGGCACATTCTTATCTATGGAAAACTCCACTAATTAACATAAATATTGACAACCCATTCACTGTAATCATATAAGTGTTTGATACATCGACTATTGTATCAATATGATTAGTGATATAGTTATCTATTGTTATTGTTAGCAACCTCCCAACGATAACTGTCACTAGTGCTTATTTGCTTAACAAGTCAGAAAAGATGTGGGGCAAACCCTTAACTAACGAGACAGACATAACCGAAACACACAGTCATAACCCTAACTGACTGGCATCACAACTCAGAAATAAAATCGTATGAAGATTGATTAAAGGGGATGTCAGTTCGGCAATTAAAACCCTGGATAAACCATTAAATGGTAATTTTATATGTACCTCCCTTAAACTGTCACTCGACCACTACATCCAACGTAACCTTGCCACCTCCATAGCTTCACATGGCAAGGTTGTTGCGTAGCTAATGCTTTATTCCTCTGTCGAGGCCCGAGGCACAACTCATTGTAACGATTTGATCTAGGCGCGTAGAAGGTTTTTCTCTGCACATTTCCCTTCTCTCTTTTCCTAGACAACGATGAAGGAAAAACCCAGGTCTGAAGAAAAACATGAAGGAAGAAGGCATTAGGCAGTTCTGGTTCCTCTACTGTGCAAGAAAGGTAACCTACACACTCTGTAAATTAGGTATAACACCCAGTTTGGCATGGTACTAGACTACTGCTTCTATAATGTTTCATCTCGTTCGACTCTTTTGGGTTTTACAGTTCTCGGGATAGGGTTTATAAGCTCTTTTGGTTATATGCAGTTTCGGGTTATCTGTTATATTATTTCGCCTTTCTCGTATGCCTGGTTATGGAAATACTAAGCCCATTATTCATTATTATTGGATTTTCGGTTATTCTTGTGGAGTCATCCCGTAACTCTTCACCCTATGAGAGGTACGCTACTTCTATATACTCATAAATATGTTCTGGAGTTGACTGGTTGGCATTCAAAGCGACGAGGGTACTCGTGAGCATGTGCATACAGTTTAACATATGTTGTTTCATGTGCTGTGGTTTTTACATTACCCCTTTCATGGGACTTTTTTTTTCCAATGGAAATTAACCCGCTGGGAACCCACACCGATACTTCCCCACATAGTAGATGATATGACAGTAGAAAGCAGCAGCTCGAGGGACTCGTAGCCAGGCTTGAACTCGTGAGCTCTCTCCAACCTGGGAGAGTGTGCACACGTTCTCGCCAATCAAGCTATCCCTCGTGACTCCCCTTCATGAGACTTGCTCCTTCTCTACGTGAACATATGGATGCCAGTTGGTAGTCTCGATAAACACTATCATATCATGTACATGTATATTTCTTTCAAATGATATTTAATGTGGATGAAAAATCGTACTACATTGTGGAACTCTCCACTCTGTGCATGTGTTTTGATGTATATACCCTTAAGGAAATCATGGATGTTTCCTATGATAATTTTTTGACTGAATTCTTTTACATACTAAGTGTTGTTTTTCCCACTATGGATATTCACGCTCTGTGAAATTACYTGGTCACTAGTGAAATTTGTAACTTGTCTAACTTCTTTCCACTGTATGACTTATAACTCGTAATATATTCTTGACTCCTTTGTGGTTTAAAATTTATACATTTTCTTTATTTGCTGTTATAAATCGTAGTCCAAACACTCTCTACAAATATCAGAGCACGATTTTACCCTTGGTAAAAAAAATGCACATCTATGATCTGTGTGAGTTAACCTAGCTCTGTGTAATTCTATAGTTCAACTCTGGATTATGCCAAGGAATTATTTACCCTCTGTGGGGTTTCACGACTGTGCTCTGGGTATTTACTTAGTATTTTTGACACTGTTTAATTTACGATTTAAATTCCTGTGCATCAAGTGTTACTTTCAGTTACAATAGCTAATGATGGGACCCTATCTTGTTTTTGCGAGGGTACCCATCAACTGACTTTGGGTCCACTCCTCCCCTTTGGGTTGTGGATAGATCCACGCTCAAACGCCAGTGAAGAACTGCTTCTAAAACCACTCAAGCTAAGTATTATCTCATTTTGTTTATTATTTCTTTTATTAAATTATCTAGCACGATTTACTGAATCTATCGTTTCTTCCTTTGAAGGTTTATACCAATCATTGGGAGCGAATCAAGGAAAACCCTCTCGCACAAAAAGGTATTCGAGTTCTAAAATTGGTGCTTAGCCACAAGCTTCTTAGATTCTTTCTATTAGTGGTAAATGAGTCCTTGCCCTAGGGTACTCCATCGTAATGAATTTATACCATGGTTTCATGGCTAAACAAATTGTTTGTAATTTATTTTTTTAATTAAATATACAGGTTGTAAAAGAAACACCATTCTGAACAAGATTCAATTATTAAATCAACTGTTGTAGCCAGTATTTGTAGACTATTGAATCACTATTTGTCTATGGATTATAAACATACAGAATATGTAATTTTTCATAAAGGAGGACTGTTATTTGTTCCATTTATTTCTCATGAAACTTGCACAGAATCTGAAACAATAATTCTGCATATATATCTATATCCAATTCTATGATTATTATAAATGCAGTAGCAGTCTTATTTCTTTGAATCTGGCATATATATACACACACACACACACACACACAATTATTTCCTTACAAGCATAACCCTACTTAATGATTGTTAGGGACTTACAATAGTACTTTTGTTTTCCTTATGCATTATTACACATATGCATATCTTTGTAAAACTATCTATATATTTATAAAACAATCATCACATAAATTATCTCATTCATGACATCTAATAATCAACAGAATATTAACAAGAAAACAGTCAAGGTACATATTTGAAACTGATGTTGGGAAACAAATGGAACAACCACGTTCCACCCAATCGTAGAACAAAAAAAACAAGTTTACTTGCTCCATTCACCCCCTAGCCTGACCATCAGTCCATAAGGGCGAATTGAAATGATCCTCCTTTGCTACAGTTCTCTTCCACAGATCAAAAATTCCCTTGCCTTACACTTGAACAATGTCCATAACAGCAAGTAGTTTCCTTTCTCCAACATACTAAGCAACATCCTGCCTTCTCCATATGTTGTATTTATTTGCATCGTGTGCCTAGGTATTTCCTTCCCTCCTTGGGAATTTCCGCAGCTTTAAAAATCCTTGATTTTCAGGGGCTGCTAGTGGTCAAATCCCTCATTTTCCACTTGTAAAAATTAGGCCCAAGGCAACTCAAATCTGGTCCCCACTCATGGAGTCATGGTCAGTTGTTTTCAACTTGGTTGTTCCATTTGCCTTCCAACATTTAATATATATAAAAAATTGTCTTTTACATGTGTCATAATCAAGAAGTTAGTTGGGAAAATCAAATCCTTTCCCAACAATCATAAATAATTAATTACAATAATCAAATTCCAAATTAGGATTTTCCATAAATGGCAAATAATTTCCAAATTCGAATTTTCCAAAAACAAAAATTTATTGCCAAGTACACTTAGGATTTAATAATTAATTATTTTTTGGGATATTACACACTACTTCACAAATCACTAAATTGGTTACAATATACCTAGCTTCTACAGTGCTAAGTGCGACATATGTCTGCTTCCTTCTTATCCAAGAGACTATGACATGAACCAAACTGAAGCAACGATCTGATGTACTCTTTCTGTCATCTGTACTCCCTACCCAATTAGACTTTGTATATCCCTGCAACTTTACATCATCATTTGAAACATATTTAAACCATAACTAATTGTGCCACACAGATATATTAATACATGCTTTGCTACAATCCAATGTTCATATCTTGGTTCAACCTGGAATTGGCTTAGAGTGTTTGCTGCAAAGAAAATATATGGCCTGATATTAACCAAATACATCAATGATCTGATCAACTTTCGGTACATACCACCAAATTTGACTTAGAGTCTCCTAGATTCTTTAGGATCTTAACCATGGGAGTGGTCATAGACTTGCAATCCATCATACCAAATCTATGAAGGATCATGATAACGTACTTCCCTTGAACAAAGAAGATCTCACCTGGATTATGCCATACTTCTAATCCCAAATAGTAATGCATTAAACCAAGATCCTTCTTTTCGAACTCAGAGTTCAATTCCCTTTTACACTGATCAATGAGATTATTTTCCCCTGTCAGAAAAAAGTCATCAACATATAACAACAATATCACAGGATCACTTTTAACAACCTTGAAGTAACAATTTGGATCATAATCATTTTTGGAGAAACCAAGACTCATTAGTTATCCATCAATCCGTGAATACCAAGATCGAGGTGCCTGCTTGAGTCCGTACAAAGACTTCTTCAGTATGAAAACATGGGATTCTTTCCCATGTACTTCAAAGCCTTGAGGTTGTTCTAAGTACACTTCTTTCTCAATCACACCATTGAGGAACACAATATTTACATCCATCTGGTGTAATCTCCAATCCATGACTGCAATGGAAATAATGGTCATGATGGAAGTGTACCTGGTGACTGGAGAAAACATCTCCTCATAGTCAACTCCCTCTTTCTGGGAGAACCCTCTTGCCACGAACCTCACTTTGTACTTTTTGATTTCGTTGTCTATTGCATGCTTGATCTTGTAGATTCACTTGAAATTCATCATTGACTTCCCTTTAAGTCTACGAGCACTGTTTACTCCATTGGTTGCTAACACTCTTGGAAATAACTAATGTTCTCTCAACACCATAATCATGCATCCTTACTGACCTCTCTAATAAACCTTTCCACTTTCCAAATCACACAACATCATGGTAATCACCACATCAACACATTGACACAATCTTCACGTGATCTCGACTACAAAGGGTTTGTCACTGCTTCTCATGTCCATATCGACCACTTTCATACCAAATACTCGCATTGATCTAGAACACCAAAAACACCCATGCCATGGATTAGCGCTTATGCTTAAATTCAAATAGCAGTGTAATATTTTCCTCCATTGGTCTCCATATGGAAACCTTCATCAGCCACAACCATTTCTACAACCACAAAACTTGTACAATTTGATCCTAGAAATTTCATAACGTTGGGAGAGAAATATTTAATTTTGTCTATAAAAAATAGACCCAACCAATGAATCCCACAAATATATCAGTGAGATCAAGAATCTCTCGGCCTCACAAAAGATCTTTCACCCAAGGTTTGCTATACCAACATTTGCACATAGGTACTTCCATGAAAACCTTGCACAACAAATAGATCCACTGAGCAATCCAAGGAGACAATTCACATTATGTTGATGCAATGACTAACATGTCTCTTCTCTATTAGTGAGCACTGACCAATGCCTGCCAAATCCAATGGCTTTCTTGACTAGGCCATGGAAGCTAAGTAGCATAGAGTTAGTGAAATGGTTGCTTGTAACAACAAATTTATTGTTCTTGGGAAGCACTAATAACTCTACATCCTTCTCCTCCCCATTGCAACACAGAGAGATGACTGAACCCTTAACTTGAATTTACTTGTAAGGGAATGAATACTGGATCAAATCCACATGAAAAAATAACGAGGATTTAACAACAAGCCCGTGCACTTGATCCTACAACATGTCACCTTGAAATGTTGAGTCAATCATATGTTACGATGGATGATGGGCAGACTCTAGTTGTGATGGAGGTAATCTAACAATGAGTTGTCCACGATCTCCCACTAATCACACCACTACATATTATGGGCTCAAGCTGCTTGACCAACACTTTACACAGGGAACCCGTCACACAATTTTCCACACTCACCCCAACTCGGTATTCATTCTCACCTTCATGCCATCCTCACTTGAGTAGAATGCCTCCTACTAGGTGTTCCATCCTTGCTCGTTCTAGAAGATCCAGTGGACCCGACGACTTCTTCATCAACAAATCAATTGAATGGACAAGCAAACACAACAACAATCCACTCTCTACTCTACTCTCCTACGTTAACCTTCCCCTGTTTCCATTTCCCTTCCATTTCCCTGGGCCCTCCCGTGAGGGAGTCAAACCGAGTCTCACTCTCATACCATATTGAATTTTTATATATATTAGATTTATTATTACAATGATGAATGTCCCATATATAGAGAACATATGGTGACCATCCATGAAAGGATGAGTCCCTTTGGACAATAAATAACTATTTATTATTATTATTATTATTTATGTATACATTAGTAATATTATTTAATAATTATTAATTATTAATCTAGGAGAATGTCTTCTTGATGCTTCCCAAACATCAACAAAGAGGAATCTAAACCAATAATCATCATAAAAAAACCTAGAGTTTGATAATGTGATGCTAGGGTTTGTACTATGCATGTAAAGAGTAGCATAAAAAAGTTTACAATGTCCTTCAATGTCATGATTGAAGTGGAGTCTTCATACCTAATGAAGTATCATTTTCAAATGAAGTGATCCACATATCCTTCAATTCATCCAAAATTCCTTATCTACTCATGTTGCATCATTTTGGTCTTTTTTTATATTCATGAATAAAAACTCTAACAACAAACTTTAATGAACTATACTATACCATTGAAGGAATAGCCTCGTGAAAATTCTAATGCTATGGGAATATATAATTTGAAGATGAATCCAAACCAATAATAAACAACAAAAGCCTAGGGTTTTATAATGCGATGCTAGGGTTTGTGTTATGCATGTAAAGCCTAGCATTGAAAGTTTGCAATGTCCTTCTGGGGTCTTTAAACCTAATAAAGTATCATTTTCCAACAAAGCGATCCACATATCCTTCAATTAAACCCAAAATTCCTTATCATCTTACGTTGCATAATTTTGGTACTTTTTTAATTCATGAATAAAAATACTAACAACAAACCTTAATGAACTGTACTATACCATTGAAGGGACAACCATTTGAAAAGGATAACGCTACAGAAATATGTAAAATTGAAGAAGATTCCAAACCAATAATCAACATTAAAAGCCTAAGGTTTGATAATGTGATGCTAGGGTTTTCATGAAACTAATCACCCTAGGGTTTGGCATAGAGGAAAAATCATGAAACTAACCACCCTTGTACAAAGTATGTTCATTCTCTAGATGAGGTTGTTAGGAGCATGGAAAGAGCTAACTAGTGGCACTATTATCTTGATTTAGTAGCAGGAGAAGAAATGATAGAATTTAGAGAACACCATTATGTACTAACATATAAATTTGAATGTTGCAATATATATGGATATTTTAACAATGTAATAAGTCATTGATGCAATGATATTTCAATGATATTTGGCTCAAGCACCATGGACGAGTCCTTGAACCTCCACATATGACCTATATTGGTACGTTATCAATAACTTCCAAGGGTGATATGAGCACCATTACTAGGTTAGTTGTGCACTAAGAATGTTTAGAGCTATAACCAAGGTCACACGAGGAGAATAATGAACCTTATGCCCTAAATTATGCTTGTCAGGATCAAGCACCATGAATGACACCTACTACCAAAAAAATTCTAAGGCTATAGTGATGACATCCTCAGACAACCACTCGAGACCCTTATACAATATCTCCGTCACACTAGAGGGATACAAGCACCATGATTAAACCACAACACATGCTTTGAATGAAATGTGTCTAGGGCTCACACCATGAATGATTCTTGAGACCATGGTTGATGTTCTTTAGCATCTGGGTGGGATATGGGTGCCATGATTAGGTTTTGTGCATTGGAAATGTGATTTAAGTTCCAAACATGGTTATAGAGGAATCAAAGGTTTTAAGACCTAAATGAATCTTCTAGAGCTCAAGCATTATGGTTAGGAGAGGAAAACACTTGGGACTTAGTCCCTAAACCTCACTTCTTGATCTCAATCACCCTGAAAAACACTTGAAAACCACAACACAAACCCTCTCTAGGGTGTCTTTAACATCAAGGTTGGATATGGATTCAATTAGGAGCTTTCATGCACCAAAGACAAGTCACGGGGCCTTGAGCATGGTCAAGGAAGGGAAACAAACACCTTAAGATTGTAGTGTTCCTTATTAGTTGAAATAAAATATTCAAAGCAAAACAATAGGAATATAGCTGGGAAAAGTAAATAAATAGAGCAAGATAGATGGAAAATATAGTTGCGAAAAGAAAATAAACAAAACCAAAATTGGAAAATAATAACAATAAGAAAACCTTTATTGATATTAAAACTTGATACAATGCTCACTTTCCTATTCAAAGGAATGACCTCCAGCATGAGTAGAGCTCCAAATATAATAATATTCACTTGACAACCTATTACATAGCTTCTACTAATATATCTAGTTTCTATTTGACTAAAACCCTAACCAACTAGTGGACCTCCATAAATGAGGCCTTAACCACTAAGTGACCACAAACTAGTGGAACTTGTTTAATGAAGCCACTTGCATTTATTGATTTCACACTCTACTATCTCATGAGGCCTTATTTTATAAACACAACCCTCAATACATTAAGTAACAACTTATTCCACTATTTAGGGGAGTTAGGGTGAGATACTAACATGCTCTCCCCCTTACAAAGCAACCTTCTCCTCAAGGCCATATATGAGGAAATTGTTGGAGAATATCTACTAGTTCCCATGTAGCATCTTCAAGAAGTGTATCCTTCCATTGGATAAAAAATTCCTAGAGAGTGCATTGGTGAAGATGACATTCATGTTTTTTCAAAACGACCTTAGGCTGCAACCAAGTGGAACCCTCCTCATCCAGTTTTGGAAGGTTGGTTTGAACTTTGCAATTGGACCCAAGAACTTTCTTCAATAATGACACATGAAAGGCTACATGGAGCTTAGAATGGTTGGGTGGAGACAATTGGTAAGCCATAGGGCCAACACATTTGAGAATAGTATGGGTCCATAAAATTTAATATTTAACTTATGGTGACTCTGTTGGATTACTGAGAGGGGGGGTGAATCAGTAATAACGTAATTATAATTTTTTTTCTTCAAATATTATATCAATGTAGAATTATTATCCAATAATGAGCAGTGATAAATAAACAATCACACACATGCACAGTACACCAGTGTTTTACGTGGAAACCCAAATCGGGAGAAAACCACAGAATGATTTTTCTTATATGTCTTGAAGAATTACATTCATTGGAAGCACCAACTTTATTTGTTTTCAGCTGCAACTGGAAGGAGGCTCCAACCTCCTAGTTTCTCAGGCTACAACCTGAGGGAAGATCCAACTCCCCAAATCTCTGGCTACAACCAGAAGGAGGCTACAACCCCCAATGTTCTCCGGCTACAACCGGAAGGTGGCTACAACCACCTATCCTTGCCCCGTCCTGCTACCCTGAAGTAGAAGTAGAATGATGGAACCACTGTCACACTATCATTGTGAGATATACTGCTATAAACCTGTACCAATAAGTCTGAACCATGTATCAACCTGTACCTCAACCTGTAATCAACCTGTACCATAAACAAGTGCATCAACCATGCACCAACTTGTAATCAACCTGTACCATAAACAATTGCATCAACCATGCACCAACCTGTAATCAA
>SNQJ01S0000154.1:630735-646575 GCA_010110895.2 Picea sitchensis
GGTAATTTTAGTAGCACCATGATAGGTAGTATTGTACCAGCCTTCATCCAGGGGTAACCATTTGACCCACTAGGCTTGTTGATCTAAAGAAAATAATCCTCCAAACATTTGTTGACTACTTATGTTTGTGCATTGGTTTAGAGGTGATATGTTGTGCTGATATTAAATTGGGTACCTTCAAGTTGAAACAACTCTAGCTAGAAATTGCTAGTGAAGGCAGGATCATGATCAATCACAACGGAATTAGGAATTCCATTGAGTTTAAAAATATTGTCCATGAAGTCTTCTACAATGGTGGAAGCCTTGAAGGGGTGTTGTAAGGCACATAAGTGAACATATTTGGAAATATGATTAACAACTACCATTGATTTGTTACTACATTTAGACAACCTCATAATGAAATCCATAGAAATATCAGTCCAAATGGTGGTAGGAATGGGTAAGGGTTATAATGCTCCCAAAGGTTTTACTATTTACCCCTTATTCAATTGGTAAGTATCACAATCTACAACAAAGGTGAATATGTCCTTCTTCATGCCTTCTTAAAAGAATGAACACTTAATTTGTTCATATGTTTTATGAAGCCTAGAATGACCCATTGTGGGAGGGGAGTGTAATTTAGATAACATTATAGATTTGAATGGGGAACCTTGAAGCAAAAAAATACGACTCTAGCAAATGTCATCATTCTAACAAGTGTATCCTAAATGTGCTTGGGGGTTGGACTATGGCTAGTGGATCATATGAGTGATCTTGGTATTTATTGACCATTCTTGAAACCTTTCCATATAGTGGGAGTTGATTATTTTGGTAGAGCCTATTTTGAGAAATTTAAGCATGTAGGAACTCCCATCCTTTTGAAAACTCATGTATAATTCTAGGAAATCCATGGTGATTGGGCCTTAGGTTCTCAATAATTTAGCACCCAAAAAAATATCACATTTACTCGTTTCAATGGAAAACATGTGATCTTTCATTAATGAGTACTCACCCATTTGAATTTTCACATTTTCACATTGGCCAACACATTTGATAGATCCTCCATCACCAATCATAATTTGAGAGTTGTTAAAAACATGGATATAACAATGTGTTTCTTAGACAACATGACAATGGATGAAATCATGGGTGTTTCCACTGCTAATTAAGACAATTGCCTTATGGTGTTTGATATAGTCGATCATCTTTAATGTTTGAGGTATATAAATACTTGACAAAGCATGAAGGGATATTTGGGGTTCTTCACACAATTGGTTAAGAAGAGGAACTTCCTCGATGAGGGAAGTGACTTCCTCTCGATTCTTGTAACATCCTCGTCCTTCCAAACGCTGGGCAACGCTACCAACACAAACTTAAATTTTCCTTTAAATCTCCGATACAATATTGTAACATCCCCGACCTTCCAAAGGTTGGGCAATGCTACCAACACAACCTTAATTTTGCTTTTAAAGCTCTGATACCATATTGTAACATCCTCGGCCATCAACCGGCCCGGGCAATGCCACTACTTAGCTCTTACTTAGCTGATATGCCAAACTGTAGCATACCCGGACCTCCATAGAGACCAGGGAATGCTACCACTGCAGAACATTCACATAAAAATATAATATGCATAAAATCAAATTAACATATTTTAACATAGAGTTATTATTACCATTCAGATTTAAATAGAATTAACAACAATTCATACATGCAACAAAACACATGATAACATTCAAGCATCAGTAGCACAAACATGCATAACATATAAATTAAGCACAGACTGATACTTATCTTTTAGCTGGAGTAAATCCACGAACTACGTGCAGACCTTCCACGGACCTCCCAGCCATAGACCACGCTGCTCATCACACTCAGCAGTGGGTCACCCCCGAACTGGGACCAAGATCCACCTAGGGAAAGGGAATCCTAGACTAGGTCGAGGTTACAGGAACTACAAAATGAAATCGGAAGGATTCTCTCCAGGAGCCTTCTTACGCCCACTACTCATGGTCTCTCATTCCCCACATGCTTGTTCCACCCGGAGTATACACCTTCACAAGAACAGTCCATTGATTTCTTCACCTCCCTCTCTGGGTCTCGACAACAGGCCATATAAGGAATTCTTAGAGCTCTGTAGCTGGTGCTGGACTCTCTCTGGGAGAAAACCACTTCCCAACAATCTCTCTCACCTGGAGAGAGATGCTCACAGGCCTAACAACCTGTCTCTTCAACCACAACCACCTCTCTCACCTGGAGAGAGTGTTACACATAGGCCTGACAACCTGCTTCTTCAAATCCGTTCTAGCACAAGGAGGACAACAACAACGATTCAACACTCATTCACACAGGGATGACAACAACATCAACATATGGGCATGGCACTGCAGGCAACATCCCACACTAAAACATGGCATGACTAAAGTGATTACCAAGGTGTCAGGTTCCTTAGGAGACACTTAACGACTCATGGATGAACTGCGTGGCCAAAACAACCCACTGTTACTACACCATGCGGCTCAGACAAATATGAGATACTCGGACTTCCCTGGAGACATCGATCAATCCGTTAGTATTCCCATGGGTTTTAGGGTGCGTGACCAGGAACACAATGCAAATGCAGACACAGAGGAAAAATGGGTTCAAATGCCCCAGATTTCAGCGAAATTAGGCGGAGGATGACAGAATGGGAAGTGAACCCAAAAATGTTTTCTTTCCCAGCTATAACTGCATGCACCTAGGTTGACACTTGTCTTCCTGGAGCCGGATGAGTTCCACTTAGCACATGTTCCCTTTACAGGAACTTAGAACAACACTCAACATGTCCACCTAGCCTTCAGGAAATAATAATAAATTATTAATACCCTTTATAGGTAAGCCCCCTAGATTAGCCCCTAGGCCCAAACACTTAGCCTCCTTCCTTACCCAACCTTGTGGAAGCTTATTCCCCCATCACTCTTTCTTCGTGGTCAATCTGCATGCATCGATGTTTATATTTTATTAATGATTTGCATAATTACATATACAAAATCAGGCTCCTGGCCTTTAACACTTGGGCTCTTCGGCCTAATAGACACATAATCCCACCAACTTATATACACTTCGATCAATAACCTATAAACATGATTACAATTCATAATAAAACTAGGGCACTACCGGGGTATATTACAATCCCCTCCCCTTATTTTTGCACTGTCCTCAGTGCAACTCTTTACACAACATCAACAAGATTTCCAAAATCTTCAAAAAGATGTGGGTATTTTGCCTGCACAACATTCTTATGCTCCCAAGTCACGTCCTCGGGACCCTACCAGGTCCACTGGACCTTTACAAGCTCTATGGTTCGATTCCAGAGCCGCTTGATTTTCCGGTCCAATATGTGCACCACATGCACTTGCAAGACACCTTCTTGCTCCACATGAATCACATTCCAATCTATTACATGATTAGCATCATGTATATATTTCTTAAGCAATGAAATATGAAACACATTATGTACAGTCATGTATGCAGGTAATGCAAGAATATATGCAATGTATATATATGTATATACAAGTAATTCTAATAACATTATAACCTGTATTCAAGATACACAACATACAATAAATAGATAATTGTACTTATCTTTTGATTTGAGAAGACCTTCCACCTCTGAGCAGGGTTATGACTCCATTGGGGAAATGACTTCCCAAGATAGCCATGGTCCACAATCCATATCCATGGTCTAGGCCAAGGTACCAAACCTTGGCAACACTCCATCCAACCAAACCTCAGCGACACTCCAACCAATGGTCGCTCATTCCCCACATACATGTCCCACCCTAGGATTGTACACCTTCACTGTCAGACAATCCATCGGTTGCTACACCTCCCTTTCCTTGGGCTTCAACAACATGTTGGCTCAGGAAGTATTAGAGCATCATGGCTCCTAGAGTTCCAACTACCTGTTGGACCTTGACCAAGTTTTGAGGATCCTTAGTAAGGTTTGACCTATGTTGGGACATCGACAGGTTGTCATAGGCAGAGCGCAAGTCGAAGTGGAGATCGCGGGATCTCGACCCCTTTTTTAGGGCAATTTTGGGTTTTGGGCTTATGTAAAGGGTATGGGGATGTTGTCCCATGGGTTTACCCATGTTTTGGCCCTTTTGTAATGTATAAATAGATTTTTAGGAGATTTAAGACAGAGACCGGGGGCCTAGAAGAGCCAAGTTGTAATTTGTGCTAAGTGCAAGTGATAGTTGTAAATACTTTGTGCAACTGTGTGAGGCTTGCAAGGCTAAGTGAAAGTGTCTATAAGAGACTATGTAAAGGCTTTGTGTTGTACCCTAGCTTGGGGAAGGAGCATCTGGTGAGGTGCGCGTAGATATCCTGTCTTCTGCGGAGTAGGATTTTGATGCTATGTGCCTGTAAGAAGATTGACCAAAGATAATAAAGAAGAGAAGAGTTGGTGGATGTAGCCCTAGGCTAGGGGTGAACCACGTATATCTTGTGTTGTGGTTTCTTTGTGCATTATGGTTGTTATATTGTTTATATGATTAATTCTTAGTGTAATGACGAATGCTTAGATGAATATGATAACTTAGTGCCTAATGATGTGAATAATATGCTAGAGCTGATATGTGTTGATATGCTTAGTGCTTGGATATATTAAATCTGGATGAATACTGCGATGCTTTGTTATTAGGGTTTATTTGCGCTGTAAAAAAAGGATAAATACTAATGAACTATAACTGGTAAGTGCTCTGTTGAGGTGTTTTAATCACATATCTATGTCCGAGATAAGGTTGCAGACACTGGAGTCCTGCAACCACCCCTGCCTCTACCTTGGGTGAGACTTCATCTGCTTCGCAGGTGTTTCCGAAAGGGCTGGTAGTTAGGGTTTTGTTGGTGCGTTGTTGAATCGTTGAACCTTGGGTCTTCCCCTATGTCAACAAATGGTTCCATTGTCAGGACCTGAAACTGTGATTGCTAGGAATTGAGGAAAATAAAGAAATCTCCGTGCGTAGATCTGTTGCTTTAGTGCGCAGTATTCGACTTGACTGCGAAGCTCTGTTCTAAGAAAGGAGGCGGATCTGAAGAAAAGAGGTAAGATTAGTGATTTATTTATTTATTAAAGAGGTAAGATTTGAAAGCTTTGTGCTTTGATAAAGGTAAGATAAGTGGAAATTTTTGTTTCGAAAGAATGGATCTAGGTATGTTTGATAAATTTTGTCCTAGTCTGAAAACTAGGGCACAGTTAGAAGAAAACAGATTTGATATGAATAGATCTAATAGAAATAATGAAAGATATGTTATTCCTATGCATCGAAAGAATGTTTGTACTAACAAATGGATGTAGGATCCTAGGAAGAGTTTTCTGCAGGTTAGTTACTATAATCCTAGTGCATAGTACAAGAAATGATGGGGATTATTTAAGATAAAGAGAGGATTAACCCTTTGTTATAGTTGTAGAAGGCTAGACCATCTTGCTAAGGATTTTCCTAATAGAATACCTAGTTGTCTTTGTTGTAAAGGTATGGACAATGATGTTCTAGATTTCCCTAGAATGATTGCTAAGGTTGAAAGAATGAATATGAGACAATAAAACCCTGAGAAAGGCCAAGAAACTGAGACCATGGCAGAACCCTGGAAAGAATTAAAGACTGTATTTTCAGAAATAAAAGAAACCCTGAATGATGATAGAAACATCAATCTATCATAGATCTTCAAAGAGAAAGAGTGCATCGAAACAAGAATAGGAAACTTCGAGATAGACTGTGTTCTGTACGAAGAAACACAGGTGAATATTATGACAGAAAGAACTTAGGAAATTTTAGGAAAGATTGCTATGATTCCCTCATTGGGAGGAATATGATTATTTAGAGGAAAGATAATAACCCTATGTGGAAGACTTACCCAGATATCTATGAGTGCTCATATAACTTCGACAGAGGAAGAATTTTAGGTTATTAAATTTGTTGAGAACATCACCCCATTTGCTTTATTGCTAGGAAAACCCTGGATTGAGAAAGATCAGATACGGAGAAAAGAAGAAGAAGCCCTAGAATAGAAAAAGAAAAAATTAAAAGACTTCATGACTAAGAGAATCACACATTTGATAGAAGAACAAGAGAACCGGTCCAAGATGCTAAAGACCAGGGATCTGGATGACGAAGCTGAAAGAACACAGAAAGACATGAATAACTCGTCCACACAAGAAAGCATAGCACCTACCCGAGACAGAGAAGAAGTAGTACACTTGAACCCTATGGAATACCATCAACAATGTGAAGTTACTATGCCAAGAGGAGATAAGAATCAGAATGGGAAGAGGAACCCAGTAATGCAGATCACATGGAAGAAGGCTAGAAAGCTCAACAAGAAGAAAGAAAAGTTGAAGAAATTACAGGAAGTTCCAGAGAAGACTTCGCAGAAGGAAGGTCTCCAGAATTAGAACTTCGTTGGAATATCAGAGAAACTCAGATTGACACTTCACCATGGCAAAGAAATATGACCATTGGAGGCATTATAACCATAAGATTGATGTTCCCGAACAGTTAAAACAAAATTTATGATCAGAAACTTCGCCATCGGACCGTTGGGACCACACCGTAACGGACAAAACTGCATTAATGAAGGCTTCTTGTCTATTGGAAGGATATGTTACATTGTTGTCTACTTATCCCGTCGACTGTTTTACCGAGCACACTTTTTCGAATTGTATGCGAGCCAACAAAAGAACTCATTGCTACCGCACTGTGTTTACTGAGCTTTCTACACGTGTTGTATTACATTGAGCATTCATTCATCGACTTGAGTTATCTGATCGTTAGCGTGCATGTCAGAGGAACTCGGCACCATAGAGAAGTCAGTTGAAGAAGTTCTAATCAATCTGATGGCCAAAAAAGTATCGTCCGTAGGAATTCAAGCTTCCTCGACGAGAGGAGTCCAAGCCTCCCCTTCAACTGCTCGCGGTTCTGGACCATCCCGAGCTGTAGCCGAGAAAAGAACCAAGCATCAAGATCGCTTGGTGAACGCGAAGTTAATCCTAACTATCCTGCCCGACTAAATCTCGCCTCTGGCCGGCGTGGTGAGTCGTGACAGTGTGCCAAGGGACTTCGATTACACTCTAGTTACTGCATACCTCTCGAAGGGGATACGTGCAGTTCGACCGCAGCTAGATAACATCATGGCATTAAAATTCAACGACTTCAACCTAGGGGATTGCAAGAACTACAACATGCTCACTCCTCACAAGTATTTGACTAGGATGAAGGGGAATAAGTTGAGGATAATCGCCCAACCATGGACTATGGACATCGTGCAATACACTATCCTGAATATAATGAAGATACCACATTTTGGAAGGCACCAAGAGGTTAACGTGTGCGTTAATCTCTTGATGTCGTTCTTCCATGGAGGCTATATGTGTCTAGATAGACACATCACTGTCGATCCGATGTTGATCCATAGGATCACCGGATTGAGCATACAGGGACCCGACCCCTAAGACTTCTACCCAGGGAAAGTTGTAGACCACGCCCTGGCGCAGAGGATTAAAGTTACCTATGGAAATGTAGAAAAGGGGACGCGAGGCTACAAGGTAGCTTCCATCCAGAATGTCGCAGTACGCTTGGCCTGCCAGTTGATCGCAGGAAAGCTAGTGAGAAAGAACAGACCCACGCAGGTCACATGGTTCGTTGTTGACCTCGCTGGAAAATGCGTGGAAGGACTACAAATGATCTGGGAAAATTACTTAGTCAACCAGTTAGAATTGGATTTCCGCGAAGCTCGGGATCAGGGCTACGAGTTCCATTTTAGCTGGCTGCTGATCCTCATTGCATTTACTACTTGGGAGAAGTCGGAAGGTGTGACCTTCCCTGACATTGAGCCATTTGAGCCACTTGCTGTGAATTTCACCACGTTCTGGTATTTGAGTGATATGGGGAAACAATGGCAGTCGAATGTAGTATTCCATACCTACTATCTCCAGTTAAAAAGGGCTATTGGGGTTGTCCCTCATATGATGTCGAACACCCTACACCGTTTCAGGCCCCTTATGAAGTTTCATGCATATCAACACTTTATTTATATCACTGTGCATGCAAACGAGAGTAAAGAAGAGCTTCAATCATACTATAAGATCATAGAGGAAGACCTAAAAGAAATAACTAAGGATTGGCCTGCAGAGCTCCTTATCCATGCTAACCCCGTAGAGTTGTCTGACCCCAAACTAATCGATAGCCCGGAGGCCACTCGCAGAGAGAATGACACACCTGAAACTAGCAGAAGGAAAAACACTGGAGAGGTCCAGCAACTGAGCAGTGCATCATAAGAAACTGCTTTAGAATCGCCTAGACGAGGAGGTGATGACGAAGTAGATAAAGAAGAGACTAATGGAAAAGAAGATCAACATAAGCAAGGTGAAGTAACACCGCCTAGGGATCCTATTGATGAGGCTAATCCCTCCAAGAAAAAAAAGGTTTCCCCCAAGAAACCTACTTCCTGAAAGAAGTCCAAAGCTACTAAGACTAAGTGCACACTGTACTCACACTCGATGACTTCGACTTCATCATCACAGCTGTATCTGACGCCTCACAAGACCTCTTGTAGAACACTGAAGCCAAACAAGTAGCCATGTATGATAGAATTGAGACATAACTCAGAGGGGTACAATAGACCGTTCAATCCAGCCACGCAGTGTCCACTGTGCCCCCACCATCAGAAGAACTAGCGTTGGGAGATGAGCCTACCCAACTCCGCAGAATAATCAATGCGACCGAAGCTCGCCTTCGTCGTGCAGAAGAAGAAAAAGAACAAGCCACAGTGGCCCTAAATCAAGCACAAGAGGAAGTAGTAGAGCAACTCCAAGTTGCGAAACAGGAGAAGGATGACCTCCAAACAAAGTTCGAAGAGGAGAAAGCACATATCCAACAAGAGAAAGAACATCTACTCACGGAGCAGGTTGGAGTAAAAGAAACAATCAACAGAGCACTTCACTCTATGATGGGCTTAGAGAAAAAAGCAGAAGAACCAGTGGAGCATCAAGTGGCGCAGCTTGCTGAAGCCATCTAATAGCTTCAATAGAGAATAACATACCTAGAGCTACAAATAGTGCCAAGCACTCTGCAGGACGTGCGAGACCAAAGGGAAGCCACTTCCTAGAGTGCAGTTGAGAGAATCAAAGCATTAGATTTGGAATGTAAACAACTAAGTGATCGCAACGCGTAGACTTATGAGCAACTTACTGAGGACCCTGAATTGAAGACACTGGAATCACATCTCCAGGAAGAAAAACAATAAGCAACGATAGTACAGGCACAAATGAAGCTCCTGTTAGCAGTTGAGAGAATGAAATGATCCCAGGAAAAACGCATTGCTCAACAACAGGTCCACACCATACAGAGCAAAGTCATGGAAGTGACTCAGAGGCTCCAACCAGTCCAGGACGAAGCTTGCCAACTATTCAAGGATATTGAAGGAAGAGGAGTAGAGCTGGAACAAGTAGTCATTGCAGTCAAACAACACTTAGAGGGACCTGTCAACAAAGCAATTATCCAAGAGTTCGTCGAGCAGGAGGCCTTGGTGCAGCAGTAGGTCGAAGCATCTTGAGCCAAGCTCGAGGATTTTGAGGAAGAGCTGCCCAGACCAGAGTGACTCAGGACGAGTCACAGGTGAGTGTTGGGGGTCTGTTGGCCCTTGACCAAGTTTTGAGGATCCTTGGTCAGGTTTGACCTATTTTTGGACTTCGATAGGCTGTCGAAGGTAGAGTGCAAGTCGAAGAGGAGATCGCAGAATCTCGACCTCTTTTTTAGGGAACTTTTGGGTTTTGGGCTTATGTAACGGGTATGGGGATGTTGGCCCATGGGTTTACCCATGTTTTTTCCCTTTTGTAATGTATAAATATATGTCTAGGCGATGTAAGAAAGAGATCGGGGGCCTAGAAGAKCCAAGTTGTAAGTTGTGCTAAGTGCAAGTGATAGTTGTAAATGCTTTGTGCATACTGTGTGAGGTTTGCAAGTCCAAGTGCAAGTGACTGTAAGAGACTATGTAAAGGATTTGTGCTATACCCTARCTCAGGGAAGGAGGATCTGGTGAGGTGTGCACAGATCTCTTGTCTTATGTGGAGTAGGATTTTGATGCTATGTGCCTGTAAGTAGCTTGACCGAAGATAATAAAGAAGARAAGAGTTGGTGGACATAGCCCCAGGCTGGGGGTGAACCACATATATCTTCTGTTGTGGTTTCTTTGTGCATTATGGTTGTTATATTGTTTATATGATTAATTCTTAGTTTAATGAGGAATGCTTACATGAATTTGATAGCTTAGTGCCTAATGATGTGAATAAGATGCTAGATTTGATATGTGTTGATATGCTTGGTGCTTGGATATATTAAATCTGGATGAATATTGCGATGCTTTGTTATTAGGGTTTATCGGCGTTGTAAACAAAGGCTGAATACTAATGAACTATAACTGCTAAGTGCTCTGTTGAGGTGTTGTAATCACAGATTTGTGTCCCAGCTAAGGTTACAGACATTGGAGTCCTGCAACCACCCCTGCCTCTACCTCGGGTGAGACTTCATCTGCTTCATAGGTGTTGCCGAAAGGGCTGGTAGTTAGGGTTTTGTTGGTGCGCTATTGAAGCATTGAACCTTGGGTCTGCTCCTGTGCCAAAACTACCCTCAGATATTTCCAATCAACAGCTTCCCCGAGCTACTCTTTGTAGTCAACATTCCAACTTTAATCCACATCATCTCATCTGCATCACCGACATGCAGTTATCATGAGGAACATAAAATAATTTATTTAGGAACTCCAATTAGTTCAAAAGGGAATTCAACTTTTTCCCCAAAACATGAAATTCTATTTCATAATTCATATTGGTTGTTGCCATATTATGAATGCAGCCATCTTTGTGATTTTCCAYAGGCACCAAACTGCATACCATTTTCCTGCAAGACTTCATCTAGCATATTGCAAACAATTTGTCAGTATTTCCTGTACATCATAATTCAACATGTACAACACCTTATGCAATGATCTTAGAATTTCATGCACYTAGCAATTCAATCACAATTACCAAAAAAATTAACCAAATAGAATGACTTATCATTCTATGCATATGCATGTCCATAATTAATAACAATAAGTTTATTATTTCAATTTTCTGATCATAAAATTTTCTGTAGTCTTTATTCCCGTGACTACCTAGCTTGCAACTTTCCTGTTGCAATGTTTAACAGTTCCTGAAATGTTCTCAACTTCATGAGTTAGCAACATTTCAACCATTAGTATAATTATTTCCATGCCAAAAACATATATACATGCACTCACAAAATGCATTCAACAAAGTGCATTTAAGTATACAATTCCATCATGTATGAGTGCAACTCTGCCCCTTACTAGACACGAGTACAACTCTCAATGCCTATTTATTCAGTGCACCCTTGTATTGATTTACATAGTTCTCTTTATCTCAATCATGTATCTCACCATCCATAAGTTGGAATTCTGGCCAATTTGTTGACACATTCTCCACACACTTCCTATTGTCTTCCCAATTAATTAGATGCCTTCCTTTTCGACCCGAACACTACACAAAGAATATAATTATGTGGTGTTCATTAGTGTTAGCAAAAAGGTTGTAGCCCAAGTTTTATTTAAAAGTAGGAAGCTTTTAGTACATGTGTGGCTCATAACCTTTCCATATCCATACCTTACCATATCCAACTAGGTCCTGGTCTCATACATGACTAGCTTACTGGCATTCATTCCTATGACCAATTCTTACCTTTAATTCTTTGGTTATCACCCCATAACCAAATTAACATGACATTCTACTATGTCAGTGTGTGCATTTAGAAGCTAAAAATATTTGAATTAATACATGCCTCTAGCCTTTACGACATCCAATGGTATGCATTCAATAATATAACCCTGTGATTTTATAAAATAACTCTGGTTGAGGAAATTCTTACCAAAATTTCCTTTCAACAATTATGCAAAAAGAGTGATAAAAACTCATACCTGCATGACTGCCATTAATAAATTTTATACTCCCTGAAAGTCTAATGGCAGTAGAAGCTTTCATGCTTCTTTTATTAAACTTATAAACAACACTTTATCTCTCTATTGCTTCCCTCCTTATGCAACAACATCACCAACAACACTTGCAAACACACAAACATTCTTTCCTTTGGGTGACCAAACCAACCATAATCATACTAGCTGCCACAAAAATTGCAGCAATTTTTTTCTCCCTATAAAACTTTTTCTTGCTGATCCTAGAAGTATTCAATTCTTCCCGGATTCTTGAATCTTCTTGTGCTCTCATTGTTGTTGGCACAGGGGCAGAACCAGGGTTCAATGCTTCAAAAATGCACCAACAAAACCCTAACTTCCGTCCCTTTCGGCAACACCTATGAAGCAGATGAAGTCTCAGCCAAGGTAGAGGTAGGGGTGGTTGCAGGACTCCAGTCTCTGCAACCTTAGCTAGGACACCGATCTATGATTGTAACACCTTAACAAAGCACTTAACAGTTATAGTTCATTAGTAATCAACCTTTGTTTACAACGCAGATAAACCCTAATAACATAGCATCGCAGTATTCATCCAGATCTAATATATTCAAGCACTAAGCACATCAACACAAATCAGATCTAACATCTTATTCACATCATTAGGAACTAAGCTATCATATTCATCTAAGCATTCATCATTACACTAAGCATGAATCATATAAACAATATAACAACCATAATGCACAAAGAAACCACAACACAAGATATACATGGTTCACCCCCATCCTGGGCTATGTCCACCAGCTCTTCTCTTATTTATTATCTTCGGTCAAGCTTCTTACAGGCACATAGCATCAAAATCCTACTCCGCAGAAGACATGAGATCTGCGCGCACCTCGCCAGATCTTCCTTCCCCGATCTAGGGTATAACACAAAGCCTTTACATAGTCTCTTACAGTCACTTGCACTTAGCCTTGCAAACCTCACATAGTATGCACAAATCATTTACAACTATCACTTGAACTTAGCACAACTTACAACTTGGCTCTTCTAGGCCCTGGTCTCTTTCTTACATCACCTAGTCATCCATTTATACATTACAAAAGGGCTAAAACATGGGTAAACCCATGGGCCGAAATATCCATATCCGTTACATAAGCCCAAAACCCAAAACACCCTAAACAAGGGGCCGAGATCTCGCGATCTCCACTTCGACTTAAATTGTGCCTTTGACAACCTGTCGAAGTCCCAAAATAGGTCAAACCTGACCAAGGATCCTCAAAACTTGGTCAAGGGCCAACAATCCCCCAACAATCACTTGTGACTCATCCCGAGTCACTCTGGTCTTGGTAGCTCTGCCTCAAAAGCCTCCAGCTTGGATCGAGCTGCTTCGACCTGCTGCTGTGCCAAGGCCTCCTGCTCGACGAACTCTTCGATAACTGCTTTGTTGACAGGTCCCTCTAAGTGTTGTTCGACTGTAGTGACTACTTGCTCTAGCTCTACTCCTCGACCTTCAATCTCCTCAAACAGTTGGCAAGCTTCGTCCTGGACTAGTTGGAGCCTCTAAGTCACTTCTATGACTTTGATCTGTATGGTGCGGACTTGTTGTTGAGCACTGCGCTATTCCTGGGATCATTTCATTATTTCAATTGCTGACAGGAGCTTTAGCTGCAACTATACTGTTTCTGCTTGCTTCTTTTCTTCCTAGAGCTGTGAATCCAGTGTCTTGAGTTCAGGGTCCTCAATAACTCTCTCATAAGTCTGCGCGCTACGATCACTTAGTTGTTTACATTCTAAAGTGAATGCTTTGATTCTCTCAACTGTGCTTTGGGAAGTGGCTTATTGGTCTTGCACGTCCTGCAGAGTGCTTGGCACTGTTTGTAGCTCTAGGTATGTTATTCTCTGTTGAAGCTACTGGATGGCTTCAACAAGCTGTGCTACTTGATGCTCCACTGGTTCTTTCTCTTTTTTCTCTAACCTTGTCACAGAGCGAAGTGCTCTGCTAACTGCTTCTTTTACTCCAACCTTCTCCACGAGCATATGTTATTTCTCGTGTTGGATCTGCGCCTTTTCATCTTCAAACTTTTCTTGGAGTGCAACCTTCTCCTACTGCGCAACCCGACGTTACTCTATCATTTCCTCTTGGTCTTGCTTCAGGGCCACTGTGGCCTATTCTGTTTCTTCCTGTGCGCGACGAAGGTGGGCTTTGATCGCATCGGATAGTCTACGGAGTTGGATAGGCTCATCTCCCAACTCTCTTTCTTCTGACGGAGGGGGTGCAGTGGACATCGCGCGACTRGAGTGAAGGGCCTCCTGTACCCCTTACAGTTATACTTCAATTTTTTCATACATGGTCTCTTGATTAGCTTCATTTCTTTACAAAAGATCTTCTGAGGTGTACGATATAGTTGCGATGGTGAAGTCGAAGTCATCGAGCATGAGCACATTCTGCAGCTTGGTCTTACCATCTTTTGACTTCTTCCACAATGTGGGTTTCATGGGAGAACCCTTTCTTTTGAAAGATGGATCTGTGTCATCAGGGGGATTCTGTGGTGGTGTTACTTCGCCTTGCTTCTGCTGATATTCTTTTCCATTATTCTCTTCTTTATCTACTTCTCCATCACCTGCTCCTCCAGGTGAGTCTAAAGCTATTTCTTCTGATGTGTTGTTCAACTACTGGACTTCTTCTGTCTTCTCCCTTCTACTAGTTCCAGGTGTATCGTGCCCTTCACGAGTGATCACTGGGCTTCCGATTAGTTCAGGATCAGAGAGTTCTGTGGGGTCAACAAGGATAAGGATCTTTGCAGGCCACTCCTTAGTTATTTCTTCTAAGTCCTCTTCTGTGGGTTTGTAATAACTTTGTAGTACTTATTTGTGTTCATCTCCGCACACATTGATGTAGATAAAATGTTTGTCTACGTGGAACTTCACAAATGAATTGAACCTGTGCCTGGTGTTCGACATTATACGAGGGACAACCTCAATAGCCCTCTTTAAATGCAGGTAGTAGGTGTGGAACACCGCGTTTGATTTCCATTATTTTCCCGTATCGCTTGAATACCATAGCGAAGTAAACTTCGTGGCTAAGGGTTCAGATGGTTCTAGTTCAGGGAAGGTTGCACCTTCCGACATCTCCCAAGCTATGAACGTGATGAGGATCAACAACCAACTAAAATGGAACTCATAGCCCTGATCCTGGGCTTCACGAAAGTCTTCGTCTAACTGGTTCACTAAGTACTTCACCGAGTTCATCTGTAGTCCTTCCATGCATTTTCCAGCGAGGTCAACAACGAACCCTGTGACCTGCGTGGGTCTGTTCTTTCTCACTAGCTTTCATGCGATCAACTGGCAGGCCAAGTGCACTGCACCATTTTGGATGGAAGCTACCTTGTAGTCTCGTGTCCCCTTTTCTACATCACCATAGGTATCTTTAATCCTCTGCGCCAGGGCACGGTCTGCAGCCTTCCTTGGGTAGAAGTGTTGCGGGTCAGGTCCCTGCATGCTCAATCCAGTGATCCTATGGATTAGTGTCGGATCGACGATGATGCGTCTATATAGCCACAAATTGCCACCATGGAAGCACAAAAGTAGGAGCTTAACGCACGCGTAAACCTTCTGGTGCCTTCCAAAATGTGGTATCTTCATTATGTTCAAGACAGTGGACCGCGCAAGGTCCATAGTCCATGGTTGGGGTATTATCCTCGACTTCTTCCCCTTTATCCTAGTCAATTACCTGTGAGGAGAGAGCATGTTGTAGTTCTTGTGATCCCCTGGGTTGAAGTCATTGAATTTTAATTCCATGATCTTATCCAGCTGCAGTCGAACTGCACGTATCCTCTTCGGGAGGTACGTAGTAAC
>SNQJ01S0000154.1:646585-656893 GCA_010110895.2 Picea sitchensis
AGATGCTCGTTATAGTTCATATTTGATGAGTCCCTCGACATATGTTTAATGAACTTGAGGAAGGAGGGATTTGGTCTCGTATGGGTCCTGGAGATTGGACTCACATAGGTCCTTCAATGCATAATTTTACGAGCCCAAAGAAGGTAAACTCGGTGGTTTTTCATATTTAGAGAGTCTAAAAAGAACTTAAAGACAACTCAATGGGTGACTTTTTCTAAAATTTAGTCTCCCAACCCCGAAAAAAGTGTAAAACAATAAAGGGGAGAACTCTTCTAGTCATGTTTGACTAGAGTATTCATTTTCATAGTCTCACAAGGCTGAAAAAGAGATAAACTACCACTAGAAAGATGTCCTTTCAAGCCTTTCAATGAGTTTGAAAAGAAGCAAAATCACTCGAAAATATTTTCATCTTTAGGGAGTCTCAAAAGAGCTTAAAGGATACTCCAAAGAGTTCCTTTTTCGTATAGCTTTTACAAGTTCGAAAAAGAGAGAAAATTATACTCGGTAACCTATTCTCATGTATTAACTAGCATGAGAAATAAAAAATAATGATCTCAGTAACCTATTCTCATATATTTATGAGCACAAGAAAGAACAAAGACTAAGCACGTTCCAGAAAAGACTACTACGTTACGATGGGAACGACACCCAAGCAAGGATCACTCCTAGCAGTGTGTTTCTCTAGAGTTATTTTCCCCCCAGCTTGCATGGTAGAATCTAGTGGTTTCGCTCCAGCATGATTCCCATAGGTTGGAGACCTTCCCCCCAAGTTTCATTTCCTTAGGCGGATCTTCATCTTTCCTCGTTTAATCATCTGGTGACTAATTGGAATATTTTCACTAGGCAAAGGAAAAGAACGTTCGATTATTTGATCAATTCGAACGGAGTGGGGTCTGTTTCATTTTTTAACGAGCTTGACAGAGACAATGAACTATGTTTCTAAGCGTTTGTTTCATTTTTCAATGAGCTTGGCACATGAAAAGAACTATGCTCGTAAAGACTAGATACTACTAAAGGATCAAGTGATTCTAGGGATTGTTGCACCTGAGTCGAAATCATATTTTTTGTGGAAACCGACGAGGTGGTAGGAGAAGGCAAAGTAAAAACTTCCATGAGAAAGAAATCCTTATGGAGATCTACTCCTACACTCTCAAGACTACTTTTTCCTAGAAAAGGGACATTATTCGCTGCAAAATTGTGGAGATCTGAAGTTATATAGTCAAGTTGATCAAGAGTGATAATTTTTCCTTATGGGGAAATCGTAAAATACGAAACACCAAATATGAGACTGCATTCATCACATAGAACCAACTACGACCAAGTAATAAATTGTAATCCAGGGGCCTGTCAACCACTTCAATATCGACAGAAACGGTTTTACCCTTCAATCTCACAATGAAATATTGAAAGAGTCTGTGAGGTTGGAAACCACGCCCATCAAACGCTTTGAGGGTAGTAGGATATTGGCTAAATTTAGGAGAACCAAGGGTTCTCCATCACGGAAAATACATGACACAGGTGGAGGCTCCTTCATCCAAAATAGTGTGATGGATGTTATTTCCACCAACCAAAATTTGAATTTGGAATGCTAGGTGGTGTGAGAGCATCTCCTTAAAATAGTCCAGATTAAACATAATCATATTTGATTCCTCCGGATCCATAGCTCCAATGGATGACAAAAGGGTTCTACGTTGACTTGGACAGTTCTGTAGAACTTCGAGGGCTGACATAGCACAAGACGCTTGCACCAAATATTCAACTTTATTGTAGTTTTGGACAGTGCAGGAACTTGGATTAAATGTCTCTTTTCGAATTGTTCCCTTGGGAGGGTGCAACATTGCATCATAAATTGGATTCTCAATCTGAAGAGGAGTGTAATATGGAGGTGGAGTGGATGTGGAGGGATGATCAATATCCTTTCCATTAGCATGATTACCCGGAGTAGTGTCATAATTATTTTCTCGATTTGTTAAATTAATCGTCTTAAGTATATAGACCTCAAAGGCACTTGTGGAAGCATCCCCATGGTGGGAATGACTTGCGTTTCCCCCAGGAAAAGGGGTAGGATTTTTTGCAACCAGATTTTTCTGTTGAACCGAGAAAGGGTTAGTTAACACTATAGGTTGAGAGGTGCCCTTCAGAAATTTAGCGACCTCCTCACAATGAGGGAAGTCTCTTGTGTAGTGGTCTTCCTCACAAATAATACATGGAAACTTATCCTTTCTATTTGGTTGAGTATCAACAGTCTTTGCAGTATCCTTCTAGTTAGAAGGTTTCTTGGATTTATCCTTGTTTTTCTTCTTACCTCTTGGTTGCTGAGATGAAGTGCATTGGACCACATTCACCTCGGAGGTTTGAGCAGGAGTGGAAGTAGTTTTGGTGTGTGAAACGAAACTTGGTTCCAGGGTAGGTCATGTCAGATCATTCGACAAACGGGGATAATTAAGGATCAAATCGTAAAGTGTGTCGAAATGGGAATACACCAAGTCCAAATATTGAGCATGATTGATAGCCTTCTCCTCAATAACAACATTCCCCAAAGAAACATCACAGGTGATGGGTGACAAGAGAGACTTTATAAACCAATCCACGAGGATTTGGTATGGAATCGAAGCTTTAATCAACCGTCTCCGCCATCTCCACTCATGAATATGATCAGATATGTGGGTGGAAGAGGATTGTCGGAGTGAGGTCAAAATTTTTGTACTGGTCTTTTACTATATAGGCAACTGGAAATACGTCAGAAAATACATTGAAAGAGAATTAAAGTCAACAAAGGAGTTACGTGGTAGCTCAATATACCATTTGGTCGTTTCACATATAAGTTTTCTCTGAAAAATCCTCAGAATAATGGAATCATCCATCAAAGAGTTGGAAGAACACCATAAATGGAAAGTCATAACATGATTGTTAGAATCTTCCCCAGGTTTTCATTCAAATTTCAGGATGTCAGACGGTAATTTGGTAGGGATGGTGGGGCATGTAGAATGGGATTGTTTGTCAAATGCGACAAATCTGGCAAATCTAACGTAGCCAAGAATGGAAGTTGTCGAATAGCGTGTCGATATTGGTAGTAACCATGTGGCATGGAAATAGTAATAGGACCATATCTAGGTTGTCGCGAGATGGAAAAACTAGATGGTCCTCCCATATATGGTGGTTTCCTGGGTTTTCCACCCATGTAAGGTGGTTTTCTTGATTGTCCACCCATGTAGGGTGGTTTTCCTAGTGGTCCACCCATGTACTGTGATTGAACAGATGGACCTCTTACATACTATGATTGACCTGATGGTCCCCCTGTGTATTGCGGTTGAAGGGAATGTTTTGTTGGAATCATGGGGTTTATGAATTGGTAGGGAAAAGTTCCTTATTGTGGATTTCCCACTAAATTGGGTTGACCCCACAAAGGATTAGAAACTCCTCGAAATGATTGTCCAGGATACATGCCAGTGGTAGTAGGGATAGAAGGACTGTCAAGAGAAGCTTTCCCCCAGGCTTGTTTATGTTGAAACCACATAAGTTTCTCCCTAGTGGAGTCACCATTTTTCTGTTGTGAGAAATCTTACCCTACAGACAGGCTAATATCCCTAGTGGAGTCGTCTTTTTTCTATTGTGAGAAATATTACCATGTAGACATGCTAAGCTCCCCTTTGGACCAAGACCCCTTCTTTGGTTCAAAGACAGAAGTAAACAAATGGTTGCTACTTTCCCTTTAAATCTAACTCAACCAATCAAGCAAGAGAGAAGAAGAGTGTGGCATACCTTGTTGTGATGTTCATCTCCGCTGCTCTAATCATTGGGCTTGATCTCAAAGCTCCTTAACGCAAATGAATTCCTACAAATACTAGAAAATGAAATATTCCTCCTATCTATATGATTAGGTAAGAATATCTATCTACGAATGAAACGACAATAGACAAACAAATGTAGAACACATGAACTTGAGAGGAATAGGTAAAGTTAATATTGTTGGAAAAACAAGTTACAAGAACACAAGCCATGTCTAATCATCACCTTCTCCAAAGTTTCTCTCATCCATGTGCAGAGAGTCTTGGGAACAAAATCTTGATGCTTCAATGGTTCCACTTCTCTCTCGGGATCAAAGGTTTGACACCTAAAATCTTCCCCTTTCACCATGGAAATACCTTCAAAATATAGGCTTGAGAAGCTCAGCCACCATGAGAAAAATGGGGAAATTGACTTGAGGATATGGCTCCTTAAGTTGGGATTTGGTCCTAATATAGAGCCATAGTATAGGAGTCGACCAAACAACCTCATCCCTTCGGAGTTGACCCTTAGAAAAAGGTGGAAGATCCATATTTCCCTTCTAAACAGGGAAGTGGGTTTTGGTGAGATACAAAGCACCATTAGAGCCCTGTTGCTGGCGGAGGCACCATTTCCCTAAGCATGGTAGGGGAGCACCAATCTTATTAATTTCCCAAAAATGGTCAATTTTTCCAAGTAAAAGATGTGTTTTGACTGTCAGATGATAGGGATTCTTCTTCCAACAACTTAGGGGTTGTGACAAATGTTTATATGGTCTCAATGGGTTGTGACACTCAACAAAGTTAATGAGACACTCGATACATATGAAACTTGAGGTAGTGCTTGTGACACTTAACAAGGTGCATACTTCACTTTGTGACACTTAGAGTTATGACACTTAAAGTGTGACATTTAGGTGTGGACACTTAAGTGTGACATTTTGACGTGTAACACATAGACATACCTATGAATCCTATTTTTCTCATTAAATATCCTCCTTGAATGTTGTTCTTGATTAAGTTGTTCATGTTCAGTCTACTCATGTTTTGTTGGTGTTGATGGTAGATTTTCTTTGGCTCATTTTCATCTTCAATAGTGTGATTTGAAGCAACAAAATGTTCATCATATTCTTATTCCACAAAAACAAAATTGTCGACAGGATCTACACCACCATCACAATGACAATTTGTGGGAGGAGTAGGAGATGATGTGGGATTGAAGAACTCATAAAAATGGAGATCCCTTCAAAACAAGACATATTTAAAAATATGATCTAATAGAATGTATGCCTTCATATCCTCATAGTGACCAACAAATATTAGTGGTTGTCTCTTCTTCTCCATAGATTTTTTCTTTTCATATTGAATTAAGGCCCATGTTTGACTACCAAATACCCTAAAAGTAGAGACAATGGACTTAACATGGGTCCAATATTCCTATGGAGTCATATGCAGCACAACCCTATGAGCCATCCGATTCTAAATGTAATTGGCACAATTCACTGCTTTAGCCCAGAAAGAAGGTGCCATGTTCTTGGACTGAATCATGCAATTTTCCATCTTTTTCAGTATCTGGTTATTTCTTTAAACAATGTTATTTTTCTTAGGCGTGTAGGGAATAGAGTGCTAATGTTAAATTCCATGTTCTCTAAAAAAATCCATGAATGATTAGTTAACTACTTCTCATTAAAAGCATTAAAGGTTTTAATATTAGAAAATAACTCACTCTTGTACTTAAGGAAGTACACCCAAGAGAAAAGTGAGAATTCATCAATAAAAGTGAGTGCATACTTAGCCATTGAAAACGAACAAGTCATAAATGACATGAGATCACTATGTACCAACTCAAGTGGTGTGGTAGCACAAAAGACCTCACCTTTAGGAAAAGGATCTTGATGTTGTTTTCCAAAAACACAACCTAAAGAAACTCCATCAGTGTAAGAAACTTTAGGAAGACCAGGCACCAAATTTTGCGTGCTCAACTATTTCAAATACTTGTAGTGTAGATGTCAAGATATTTCATGCCAAAGTCTACTAATCAAAGAATCAACATTTGCAATGAAAGGGGAACTGGAGGAAGGCTCAAAACAAGAAAACCTACAAAATTAAGAACTATGATCAACTCTTCTCGAAGAAAAAACGATGTCTATGTTTTGTAGTTCTCGAATGACTATATCATTAGGAGAAAAATATGTTGTTTTCCCAACACCATAATGACAAATATGATAAATAGAGAGTAGATTAGCAGAGATGTCAAGAACAAGGAGAACATAATTGATGCACCCATCATCTAATTTCACGGTGCATGATCCTAAAACATCAAGTTGTGTAGAGTCTCCAACTGCAATTTGTGAAATGCTACAATCGGATGTTGAAGGAAACAACTCCTGAGAACGATTCATATGGTGTGATGCACCCAAATTAAGTATATAGTTATCTAAAGATGCATTTAAATATTGAGCAGACAAAGCATTCCCTTTACCATATGAAGAAGATTTCGGCACTAAAATTTTGTGTCATTGCATGGCTTCATTCAAAACTTCTAACTTTAGCCAACATTTGGATTTGGCATGCCTAAGTATGCCACAAAAATTGTAGGTTTCACTTGACTTCTTCTTCCTTGTCTTGAAGAAAGAATCATTGGACTTGGAAGATGGAAGAAAATATTGTGTTTTCTACTAAGGCTTGGAGGCAAACTCACCAGCTTGAGAAGAATCTTTCTTCTGTTTATACTAATTTTTGTGCTTATCTTTGGAGGCATGAGCCACAAGAGCTTAATTCTTAGAGCTAGAAAGAGCATATGATTGCATAAGCTTATATTATTCCCTAGTAATATTCTCACATAAAATCTCAAAAGAGGGCATTTTATACTCATCTCCAAGTGCACCCATAGTAGAGTAAAATGTAGAATAAAATACTTGAAAATAAACTTTTAGCTTGGACAGAATCAAGAAAATGCACTCATTATCTATTTTGTTTTTTCCACACCCTTTCAACTATGCTAATAGTAACCTAAATTTGGCAATATAATCTTCAATGGACACATGTTCATTAGGTACAAGCGATGGTCAATTATCCTTCCCACTGTAAGGCTCAAAATTCATTGACTTTACAAGATGACGAAGACAACTTGTCCCAACATGATTTTGGAGTTTTACATTCACCAATATGAAGCAACAATTTATCTGAAACATGCAAACCAATCAGACCCATATCTTCATCAAGTTTATTTCAGTAGGAAAATGTTTTGATTTCCTTGGTAAACATTGGTTGAGCCTCAATTAACATTTTCCAAATCCCTTTAGATTGCAACAATTGTTTCATCTTGATTGTCCATGTGTGCTAATTATGGGGAATTAAGATATCAACAATCCTTGATTCCACCATTTTATCAATAGAGAATACAAAAATAACACCAAATCTATGTCTATATTCTCTAAATTATGTTGAAAATATAGAAAATGGAACCTCGTGCTCAAACCAAAGAGCTCTAAATGAAATATTTACAACAACTCATCAAACAATTGCTAGATTAGAGAGGGTATGATCACTGGGTGGAGGAGTTGCCATGGTGGGAAAAACAGAAATTATAGTCAGAATTCAATGGCAATCTATTGGCAAGCAGTTTGAGCTAGACGTGTCAAATACAACTGCCTTAATGCACATGTTCCAAGTAGCTAGTTGAATTTTTATTGGATGACATTTGAAACTCAACTAACATGATCTGGTTGTTTCAAACAAAATGTGAGGAGAGTAGGCACACAATGTGCCACCTCAATACCCATGCTAGATTAAACAAGCCACAATATTAGAGATTCATGAGCGACCTGAAAATTTCCAATTATGTGGTCTTTATAACAGAATCAATTATTTTACTAATACATCTAGGATTTCACTCTCTCCGAGACTGCAAGATCATTGAACACAAACATCCTAGAGTTGAGACCGATCGTCGGTAATCCCAAAAATGATGTGGGAAAGAAGGTAGATTAGCACTGAGCCCACATTACCAAGTCCAACTTAATTGGAAATCTCCCTAACCACAAATTAGCATTGAGGGTGATGATGTTAAATGGAGAATGCACCCATCAACAAAACAAACATAGATCTAGGTATTGATTTAAATGATCATGTGTTGTAAGAAAGAAATGACATGGAGCCTCTACGAAAATTGAGCCATGAAGTGTTGGATTATGGGTCGTTATCTGTAGAACACTAAGGATCTAATCTATGGTCGAAGTACCAGATCTGCAACTAGAAACATGTTGTTGCAAACAACTCTTCAATTTGTTATGATCTGGATATTGAAGATCACACATCTTGAAAATGTCTCTCAAAAAAATGAGAAGGGGTTTGCATAGAAAGCTTTGACATGATGAAGATATTTAAAAGAACATCCCAGGAACAGAAACTACTGCAAAACCAAAAAACCTTCTACAAGAGTGAAAGCTATTGATCTACAAGACCTATTGTGTGTAAAATACAAGAGAATGTATACTATATCTAACAATGGAAGAGATCAGACGTTAGCAAAATATGGTTGTCACAATTAGGCAAATAAGGATACCTACATAATCTTACAACTAATAATACTTGGTTGTATTGGAAAATTGAAAAATAATACTAACAAAAACACCAACAGGAGATTTTGATGAAGTTGCACAAAATGGTCATGTAAATACCAATCTTCATGTGTTTTTTTATTATTTGACCTTTCAAGAAATTAAAAAAAAAACATATATATCAACCTTTATATTTCTTCGATTGCATAAACTTTAAACATATCCAAATCCTTATACAATAACCCAAACTTTACTCCCTTCCATTCCTATCCAACATATCTCAATTCTCTTCGACATTTCCATTGTGTCTTTGAGAATATACTAATTTATACAAACATCCACTTCAATTATATACTAATTTGTAAAACATTCTTACACAATATATCTCAAATTCTCTTTAACATTCCTACTTAAGAACTATATTAATAAAAACAACTTCAACATTCTTATTCCACTCGGAAGTTATACTAATTTTTTAAAACAAAGTATCAACTAAAAAAAATATATCCAACCAAAAAAAACAAATTAAAAGTATATCCTACCAAGAAAACACAAACTCAGGAAATATGAAGAAAACACAAAAATAATACAAATTGATAAGAACAACAAAACACAAATTGATAGGAACAACCAAAAACACAAATTAATAGGAACAACAAAACACAAATTGACAGAGAAAAAAAATGTATGCAACGAGGGAAACACATGGACAACCCTAATACTAAATGGCTCCATTGCACAAAGTGTAGATCATTAATGGCTTTAAATTTCCAGATAACTTGCCATTTTCATGCACATGATCCCTCGTCCACATCTCTTACCACGTGTATGGAAGAAAACGCTAGACTTCACCCAACTATTCAGGGCTTTTATTTGTTATTTATTATACATAACTTCCTTTCGTTGGACAAAGTAACGTCGCAATAAATTTCCAATATGATAGTGGGTTGGTCCACCAACCAACCCAACAATTTCTTTAATTCCATAAATAGATTCTCCTCTTAGAGTAGTCGACTTATCCATGAAAATTTTGTAGAGATCTTATTTATTTTTTATTATTATTTTTTTTTATAATGAAAGCATTAACATTGTCATTTTAATAAAGTATTTTTTTTTTTAGTATTTGAAGTATATTTAATGTTTTATATTGTGAAAAATCATTTTAAATTTAATATAAATTTTAATATTTTATATTGTGATTTTTTTTTTTAAATTAAATACAAATTATTTGAATAAATGGAAATAATAATAATAATCTATTTTTAAGATTATGATTAAGTTAGATATAAAATTGGTATAAAAGACATTTTTATTAGTGGAATAAAGGATAAGTGATTTGAGTACTAAAAATCTACCAAGGTATAAATATCTTATCCCTTCTAGATTTAAACATTGATGATATTATTATTTTAAATATTGAACTAATAAAGTTTATTATAATTTTTGAAGTGTTATTTTTAATAATTTATTGGTTTATTTTAAAGTTAAAGTATTTTATTAATGTATATTTAGATTAATTTTACTTGTTCAAAAAAATAATAATTTAAACTTATTTTTTCTATAAATTAAATAGAAATTTTAAAATAGCTTTGAAATTATAAATTTAGATTGTTAAAATTGATATATGAAAATTATATGACATATTTTTATTGTTAAAAGTTGTGATTTTATTGTATACAAAGATTATAAAGATTTATCATTTAATGAAAAAAAACTCAATTTTAAAAACTCAAATCCATTATGTGACTAATATACATAAATATAAAAGACTATACACTCAAAATTTAAACCTAAATTGTTTACATAACCATTTTTCATAATACTCTGATATACATAAACATAAAAGATTATACACTCAAAATTTAAACCTAAATTGCTTACATGACCATTTTTCATAATACTAATTAAAAAATTTAATATACATAAAAGACTTTACATTCAAAATTTGAACCTAAATTGTTTACATGACCATTTTTCATAAT
>SNQJ01S0000154.1:657774-670808 GCA_010110895.2 Picea sitchensis
ACTATTATTATTATAAATTTTGATTCTTAAAATTCCAATTAAATTATTACTATTATTATTATAAATTTTAATTCTTAAACTTCCAATTAAATTATTACTATTATTATTATAAATTTTAATTCTTAAAATTCCAATAATATTTCAATGTACTGTATTGTACTGAATGAAAATAGGTCTCCATATCTATTTATAATACCAAATCTATTTATAATAACAAAATTGGACTTTGAATAGATTGCTATGTGATCACGTGTTTCCAACTGAACCAACTCTTTCAATTTTTTCTTATTAACAGTGCCAATATGGTAGGAATGGGTTACTGTCATGTTGGACCAACTCTCTCCAAGAACAATAAATGAATACATAAAACGCCTGCATGTATTTATATTGAATTCATGTAACTAGCAGCTCACAGGAGTTCACCTTTGTAGCTTCTGAGTTTCTCTTTGCCATACTTCTTCTGCTTCATTCTCTTAAAGGCCAATTCGTGCTCTTTGTATTTGACCTTGCAGGGATTCTATTTTCATTGCTTCCATATTGTTATTTTTTCTCCGAAGATTCATGGCGACTGCTTTAACCAGCTCGATCAGGATCGGTGCTACTCTGATTCCCTCCAGCCACCAAAAACAGGCAAGGATTTCGCCGATGACATTCTTAAATGATTGAAGAATATTTAGTTCATCTATCTGAAGAATTTGAATACATATACATAATGTCTATTACAGTTCTTGAAGTATATGTAGTTCTATTTTGATTCAAATTCTGCATAGTTGAGGAACCTTCTCTTTCAAATTCTGCATGGTTTCGTGTAGTAGAAAATCAGGAACCTTCTGTTTCAAATTCAAATCAGGAGAAAATCAATGGTTTCTTGTCTGGAAAAATGCATGCAGCTTAAATTTTGATTTGGATATGGGTGTATGGTTTGCATGCTGTATTTGAAACGTTCCGTATGCATTGAAGTATTATTCAATGTGGATCGAACCCATGACCCAACCATAATGGCCAATCGTTAATGGAAATCCTACTTTGCAAAGTTGTAAGATTGACCTCCTAATTTGGGCGGTGTTGATCAATCCATCGTTGTAACTAGTGTTATTACATACAGTCTAAGTAGGTCTAATGGTTAAGAACATGTGTTTCCTCTTAAAAGGTCACAGGTTCAAATCCAGAAGGGGGTAGGGTATGTATACCTTCTTAGAGTATATAAGTTTTCACAGTTATTTGCTAAATAATAAGATTGATCTCTTAATTTAGATGATGCTGATCAATCTATCGTTGTAATTAGCATTATTACCATAATATCTAGTGACTTTGAAAAATGAATTTCAAGGATAATTTTAGATATTTTAGTATGTAGGTTTTCACAGTTATGTAAAAACTTTTGAAAATAAATTATATAAAAGAATTTTATTGTTCAACTTTTGGAGTGGAAGCTCTACTCATTTTCAATTTTGTGTCTTTGTCTATGATGAAAAATCCACTCTAAACCCTTTACTCAATAAAACTCCCTTACACAATTATACAATAAAAATCTCTTACACAGTTTATTTCCAAAGATTATGATACAATTTATTTCCAAAAGTTTTAACACACGAATAATCCTAAATGATTAATCAAATGTACACAATCAAATTACATGTAATCTTATGATCAAAGAAATTTCAAACCTTTGGTTCATAGTTGTTACTTGATTGGTGGTAGGTATGTAGTTTCTGTTGACTTACATCGATGGTAGCTATGCAGTTTCTGTTGACTTATATCAATGGTAGTTTGGAACTTTGATGGACAGTTTATTGATTTGTGAGGAACTGGGTGTTAGGAATGGTGTCAGGGATGAAATTTGATAGGCAAATTGTTAATCAGGGATGGAATTTGATGGATAAATTGTAGATTAAATATTGCATAAAATTCAATTCTGTACAAAATTCAATTCCGAGAAACAATTAACTTTTTTTTATTAAGTGTATTGAAAACTGTAAAATTTGACAAGCTGATAAAATTTGAAATTCCAAACCTGTTTGGTGTTGTCATGGATTATACATTCTACTTTATTTAATCTATTCTATGATGATTGTGAACCTGTTGAATTAAGTTCAATTCTCATGACTTTTTATCAAATTGGAGATGGATGGGCCAAGACTCATCACCTGAAGCTGATCGCCAATGGAGTTGGACTGCTCTAGTGGCAACACAGTCCTATATTCGATAGGATGGATGAATCAGGGTTACTGTAGTTAGTGGTTTTGAGTTTAATTTTGGTCTTATGGTGAGAAATCTGGGTTCCTCTAGAACTGCTAAAGAAATGAAATCTCCTCATTGCCATGATTAAAATTATACAGTTTTATTTTCATCTATGTAAAAAAAAATTGGTTGTGTCATGAGTATGTGTGTTTGCCCTTCCTCTCTTTTGATATGAGAGGTAGTATAAATGTGTCTGAAATAATGAGATAAGCTTATGATGTCTTGTAATAACTTTTACACATAAAATTCCCCTCCCTTACTTCCTTAAACAGTCTGGACTTAATTGTGATGAATGCCCAAAGGAAACTTCACTTACATTGAAGAGGAATTCATTTACATTTCTCAAGTCTGTGCTACATTAGGACTTCAGACCTTCTCTGCACAGTAGGAATATTTTTCTTTTCCCTATTTTTGACACTGAATTTGCTCAAGGATATCATTGGAGATTCTGTCAAACTTTGAGAGGGCATTTGCTTCTATCTTCATTGTTGCTCCTGATTTTCTTTGTGACGAATCTGAATATTTTTTTGAGTATCTCTTTGCAGAAAAGTTGCTCCGTGCATACTACTTTTCTAACAGGTTCTTCTGGACTTGCTGTCAGGTTGCCTGTAGATTCCTCGGACTCAAGGCGGTGTCTTCTGTTCCACAAAAAAGGGCTTTTCCTTCACTGCCATTGGCACCAAGTTCTTCCTCTGCTTACCGTGTGTTTTGTGTTGTATGATTAATTCTTCCCTCTGTCTGTAATCCTGTTCTAATTTATTTTTTGGTGGTTCATAACTTCATTTGCATTTGTTCAATTATAGTCCGTTCATCTCCAAATCGAACATGCATTCAAGTATAGCATCGGTTTATTTTAATCGGGCATCAATTTCTCCATTTTTCTGAACAGGCCAAACCAGAGACAGTGAGAAAAGTATGTGAAGTTGTGAAACAGCAGTTGGCATTGTCCGATGTTGATTCCCTGACTCCTGAGTCTAATTTTTCTGCATTGGGGGCTGATTCCCTTGACACGGTATCTTTTTTCTTTTGTGCTGAAGAATTTGGTGTTTTTGGCCGATAATTTTCTGCATTAACAGTCCCATGTTTCACTTTCAGCTGGAGATAGTAATGGCTCTGGAGGAAGAATTTGACATCAGCGTAGGGGACGGAGACGGAGTTTCAGAAAACATTACAACTGTACAGGAAGCAGCCAATATGATAGACAGATATTTGGAGAAAGTAGGTTGCAGTGCATAGCCAACAAAACCTTTATACGAAGTTTTAAACAGCGGTTTGTTTGAATAGTAATTCCACATATGTAGAATTTATAGGGAGTAACCCGTTTAGAACTTTGAACATATAAATTAGTATGTCTCTCTTAGTAGGGAGTTACTTTTATTAGGGAGTTATGAGTTTAGAACTTGGAACATATTTGTTTCCATAAATAAATGGTTGTGATTTTAATCACTAACTTCCTTCCTATTATAAAGATATCTATTTATATGTTTATTTTTTTATTTGATCATATTTAAAATTTATTAAATTAACAGGTTTAGTAATGTCGTGCCATATGCAGCTCTGCTAGTTATTTTAATATGATATAAAGAGATATAAACCATTTATATTTTATTGATTAATTATAAAAAAAATAAAAGAATAAATTTAATGTATTTATTTTTTCTAAATTTAATATTATAAAATACAATTATTTGTTATTATCTTGTCATAATGAAAATCTACTGTTTTGAATAGTTTTATGCTGGAGTCCATTTAAAATTCATATTTTCATTTAAATTGATTTTGAGATGGCTTTGTCATTATTTTTTTAAACAAGGCATTCAATCTTTAAACGGGGTTGAAATTTTTAATAATGAAAAAAAGTCAATACCACATATTCAATCATATTACATATAAGTTTTATATAACATATGTATGATATGCAATATGTTGGTATGCATTTCAATTAGTACACCACTTTAAATTTAAGTTTGTAATAGAGATTTGTATGGGATATACAAATTCTTTTTAAGTTTGTAATAGAGATTTGTATTTGATATACAAATTCTTTTTAAGAATGAGAAACGTTTTAAGGATATTTGACTAATTTGATCAACACAATAAACCATGAGATAGAGAATAGTGCAAATGGTATAAAAAATATATATATGTTCATGAAAGCCTTATTTGCTTACTTTGTTAGGTTCAAATACAATTTGTTTGGATCAGTTTATCAAATTATGTTGAATCAAAAATTATGATTCATGTTGAATCAGTATGGTAGAAGACTAATTTGTTTTAAGGATGTTTAACTAATTTGATCAACACAATAAACCATGAGATAGGGAATGGTGTTAATGGTATAAAAAAGCACATGTTCATGAAAGTTTTATTTGTTTACCTGTTTATTTTATTAGGTCTAAATACAATTTTTTTGGGTCAGCTTGTCAAATTATGTTGAATCAGCATGGTAGAAGACTATAAGACTATATTGATGTTTTTGAATGTTCTTGTTAGAATAGAAATTGAAGTAATAAATTTTTTAAGTAATGTTTTATTATGGCCTTGAGGAGGAAATCAAAGCCCAAGTAGAGATGAACCATCCTACTACTTGGTAGGACACCACTCAACTTGCTTGTCATGCACAAGTTGTATCATATGTTTAGTCCAAACACCCCAACATTTCTCCACATCTTCTCCTAAATATGGTAGCTCCCTGATAGCCTGCCCCACCCCTCAATGTCCTCAAGTTAACACTAGCTGAAATGCCATAATGTTAACTCAACAGTCTTTGCTACAATTGTGATGAAAAATATTATCTCGGGACCGTATAAATGTAAGGAACATAAGTTATTTATGGCCATTTTCGAGGACATCTATGAGGATAAATTGATGAAGGGAATTGTAATATCCCCTGGTAGTGCCCCAATTTTATTATGAATTGTAATCATGTTTATAGGTTGGTGAGCTAAGTGTATATAAGTTGGTGGGCTTATGTGTCTATTAGGCTGGAGAGCCTAAGTGTTAAAGGCCAAGAGCCTGATTTTGGATATGTAATTATGCATATCATTAATAAAATATAAACATCGATGTGTGCAGACCGACCACGAAGAAAGAGTGATGGGGGACTAAGCTTCCACGAGGTTGGGTAAGGGAGGAGGCTAAGTGTGTGGGCCTAGGGGCTAAGCTAGGGGGCTTACCTCTAAAGGGGATAATAATTTATTATTATTTCCTAAAGGCTAAGGTGGACATGTTGAGTGTTGTCCTAAGTTTCTGTAAAGGGAACGTGTGCTAAGTGGAACTCATGCGGCTCTAGCAAGACAAATGTCAACCTGGGCGCATGCAGTTATAGATGGAAAAGCCAGTGTTGTTGGGGTCGCTTCCCATTATGTCATCCTTCGCCTGAGTTCGCTGGGATCTGGGGCGTCTGAACCCGTTTTGCCTCTGCATCTGCATCTTCATTGTGTTCCTGGTCACGCACCCTGAAACCCGTGGGAAAACCGACGGACTGATCCATGTCTCCGGGGAAGTCCGAGTATCTCGTATTTGTCTGAGTCGTGTGGTGTTGTAACGGTGGGTTGTTGTGGCCACACAGTTCATCTGTGAGTTGCTCTGTGTCTCCTGAGGAACCCGACACCTGGGTAATCGCCTTAGTTGTGTCATGTTTTAGCGTGGGTTGTTGTCACCAGCAGTGCCATGCCCATCTGTTGATGTTGTTGTCATCCCTGTGTGAATGAGTGTTGAACCGTTGATGTTGTCCTCCTTGTGCTGGAACGGAGTTGAAGAAGCAAGTTGTCATGCCTATGTGTAACACTCTCTCCAGGTGAGAGAGGTGGTTGTGGTTGAAGAGACAGGTTGTCAGGCCTATGGGCAGCTCTCTCCAGGTGAGAGAGTTTGTTGGGAAGTGGTTTTCTCCCAAAGAGAGTCCAGCACCAGCTACAGACCTCTAAGAATTCCTGATCTGGCCTGTTGTCGAGACCCAGAGAAAGAGGTGAAGCAACTGATGGGCTGTTCTTGTGAAGGTGTATACTCTCGGGTGGAACAAGCATGTGGGGAATGAGAGTCCGTGAGTAGTGGGCGTAAGAAAGCTCCTAGAGAAAATCCTTCTGGTTGCTTTGTGTAGTTTCTTGTAACCTCAGCCTAGTCTAGGATTCCCTTGCCCTGGGTGGAGCTTGGTCCCAGCTCGGGGGTGACCCACTACTGAGCATGATGAGCAGTGTGGTCTATGGTTGGGAGGTTCGTGGAAGGTCTTCACGTAGTTGGTGGATTTACTCCAGCTAAAAGATAAGTATCAGTGTGTGCTTAATTTATATGTTATGCATGTTTGTGCTACTGATGCTTGAATGTTATCATGTGTTCTATTGCATGTATGAATTGTTGTTAATTCTATTTAAATCTGAATGGTAACAATAACTATATGTTAAAATGTCCTAATTTGATTTAATGCATATTATATTTTTATATGAATGTTCTGCAGTGGTAGCATTACCCAGTCTCTGTGGAGGGTCGGGGATGCTACAGTTTGGTATCACAGCTAAGTAAGAGCTGAGTAGTGGCATTTCCTAGGCCGGTTGATGGTTGAGGATGTTACAATATGGTATTAGAGCTTTAAAGGCAAAGTTAAGTTTGTGTTGGTAGCGTTGCTCGGCCTTTGGAAGGCTGGGGATGTTACAATATGGTATCAAAGATTTAAAGGCAAAGTTAAGGTTGTGTTGGTAGCGTTGTCCGGCCTTTGGAAGGCCGGAGATGTTACAATATGGTATCAGAGCATGGTTACAACATTAAGCCTCGATGGGCAATGTTAGTGGAAGTTGAAGCAAAAGTTTCGAAAATAATTGTTGTCGAAGTAGACAAAATTTGAGTTCAAAGCCAAGGTTTTAACGTCGAGCCTAGATGGGTTGGATAAGTGGTCATTGGACCCAAGGTTTCAAGAGGAAATTGTGTCTGGAGGATCAATTTCGAATCTCGGAACCTTCATAACTGCAAAGAAGTTACCTTGGTTGTGTTATGAAGCTCAAGAGGAGTAGCGGTGTCATAAAACCATGACAGAAGTGGTATTGGACCGCAGAGTAATGTGGACCTTAGGATCTGTTCAGGAGAAGGAGAATCCTTCATGACTGTCAGATCTGGTAATGTTGTGAATCAGTTAGCCTTGAATTCCTTTGCAAATCCGCAGAGTAATAGAGATTGTTCTACGTCGTAGGATCTGTTCGGAAGGAAGGGAAATCCCTTACGACCGTCAGATATGGGAAAGGTGCAGAGGAGTTAAACCGGAAGCCCTTTAGACTTCACGACTTCAGTGAAGTCTGATGCCATAAACAAGAGAAGGGACAAAGATCGAAGCTCTGAAGTGGATCTACACCGTAGATCTCGAGAGGAGAGCTCGATCGTTGGATCAAGCCAATGTTAAAAGGTCAAACGCAGTAGTGAAGGGAAAAATATCCTGAAGAGCCGAAGTAGTGACTCGTGATGACGTCACTTGGATGGGCATGGACACATGGGATGTGTGCCATGTGCCAGTGGGTTTCAAACCCATAGAAGTTTGAAATGCCATATGGAACGTGACATGTGACACCCATCTGATTGGGCCATGATTCAGTCGCTAGTATTCTTCCATGTGGCTTGTCGTATGAGCAGGGCTAGTGGGGTTGAGGTTACGTAACGTAGTTAAAGGTCGAAGGACCCACAGTGGTGTTGTTCACGATACATCAAGATCAACGGCCAGGAAGCATTGCGGGGACCCAAGTTGCACGGGAGTTAATTCTCCAAGGCGGTCCCACAATCCAAACCGTGGTTTCACCGAGGGGTTACGTGTCAGCGTCAGAAGAATTGTGGGATGGAAGGCAGGTTACTCCAAAACTACCATTGCATGCCCCTGCAATTGGAAAATGTTAAGTGATGGGACGTAATGACATCACCAAAGGTGATTGGGAATATTCAGAGATTAATAGTTCAGATGTGTGGATGTGAGATCCTCCGAAGCTCCGAAGTCCCAAAGACCCGAAGTCCTAGAACTCAGACACCTGAGGTTCCATAGTAAGTGTCAGCCATCAGATGTTGAGTAGACGTGGATGGTTGATCCACCCTACGTCGCGAGTTCGATAATCCGGAACTCTGAGAGAATGTTGTGTGGTGCTTTTAAATGTTTCGAAGCCGAAGGCTCGAGTAAGCGCTTATTGATCTAGCGCTTGGTCACGACCCATGGTCACGTGGGTTGCGGACTGAGAGAAAGGGGCTAGTGCCTAAAAATGATTACAGAGTAGAGAAGAGCTCGGAAAGAAAATGAAATGTAAACATTTTCTTAGATCAGATTGGTTTGAATGCGTAAACTGGTGAAGTAGTGAATAAGTTTCAATTGTTTCTCTTCTTTGAATTTTTGAGTGCAAGCAGTGCACATTGTCCACAAGGAGTGCATTGAAATAGGTAATTTAACCTCAGATAATCTCAGGAGAGATATCGTTGAACCTTCATCAACAGAAGTGCAAGGAGTGCACATGAAGAACTTTGTGTTGAGTTCAGAGAGAGATAGAGTCACTGAGAACTCTGTAGGTCTCTACTAGGTGGGCATCGAGCGAGTGCAAGTGTGCACAGAGAGAACGCTTTATCAAGTTCAGGGATAAGAGTATCAGAGGAAGATACTCATAGAGATGTTGAACACTCTATAGAAAACACTCAGCAAGGTGTGCTTTAAGCAGAAGGTTGCTAGGAGGGCAGGAAGTTTTCCTTTGAAAAGAAACAGAAGGGCCAAGAACCTTAGGAGACTGAGTAAATTGAAAAGCTCAGAAGAGATAACACAAGAGTGTGTAGGAGTCGAAGTTATTCTAAGTCCTAAAGCTTAGAAGAGATAACTCTTACGAGAGCGAAGATGAGATCCAAGAAGTGGACTCGCAGGAGAAAGTTCAATGGCCGAAACCTTTGAATATCCACAAACTCTTCCAAGTCGGAAGGAGTCAAAAGCTCAGGAGGAGGAACGACCCCAGTCGTCGATCTGGGAGAGGGAGATCTGAACTGTTGGAGGTAGATCTCAGTCGTTCGTTTAGAAGCATCGTCAAGATCGTGAGATCAACTGTCACCTCGCATTACGGGGATAGAATGTGCTCGAGCTTTACGAATTCGAGGGCGGGCCACAATCCAAACCACAGTTTTAGAGGAAGGATGCTTGTAGGCTCAAGGTGAATTGTGGGATGAAAAGTAGTTTGGTCTCAAACCACCTTTGAGCGTGCCCGCAATTGTGTGTTTGCGTGAGGTCACCACCCAAGGTCACCTCTAAGGAGGAGCCAAGGAAAAAGGGAGAATGGACTTGCTAAAGTCCCGAAGTGATTTGGGACCATCCATTGTCTGAAAGGACACGTGGCAGAAATCCATCAGTTTTGGTTGAAAACACTTCAGGACATCGTGAAGGACGAAAGTTTGAAATCGTTGAAGCCCGAATAGCCGAAGCAGCTGGGAGCCGTTGATCTGGGTTGGAGAGGTGTCGCCAGATCATGAAATTCGTAGGATCATACTCCGAGGTTTCTAAGAATTTGTGTTTCAGAATATCTCGAAGCGTCAAAGTCCCGAAACGATGAAACTCGTCGATGTGAAGGAGGACACACGGTGCCAGATCTGGAACTCCAGGAATGGAGCACTCTGGAGGAAAGTAGAGGGTGAAAGCATCGAAGTCCCGAAGGATATCTCAGTCATTGATCGAAGAGGAGGTCGAAGGACCGTTGATCTAGTCTTGCTCGGAAAGAGTGGACTTGTCAAAGTCCCGAAGTCCCGAAGAGAATCAGGGCCGTTGATTTGGAGAGGATGCGTGGTAGAAGATCTGTCACTCTAGGGAAATTCACTCTGGATATTTGTGTGTGTGGAGACGTGAGAAATCTCAAAAGGCCAGAGAGCCAGAGTTCATCATAATCATCCGATTGTTGAGGACAGATGTCATTAGATCTTCCACTCCAGAAGATTGTCATACGGGAAAAGCAGATAGTTGAGAGTTGAAACTCCCAAGGGCCGGAGAGCCAGAATCAACCGTAGCCATTGATTTGGAAGGGAGCTACATGTCGACAGATCGTGTAGATTTGGGATCGTGTGTGGAAGGAGGATAGATAGTAGTCGTTGATCGTGGATCATCACCAAGGGATTGGAGATCGACAGACGAGCTGAATTGTGGGGCCAGAACTTGCTCTGATGTTAAAACTCTGAGAGCGGGCCGCAATTTATACCACGGTTTAGAAAAAGGATATGTGGCATCTGGAGGTGAATTGTGGGGCAAAAAGCGGGTTGGTATAAAACCACTATTTCCCATGCTCACAATCATAGTTTTCCATGAGGTCATATCCCATGGTCTTATGAAGGAAAGGGATAATGAAAAAGAGGCTAGCGCCTGAAACTTGGAGTTTTGGAAGCATGCAGGAATAGCCCGCGGGTCTATCAGGACCTACACACAGAAGGAAAGGAGACCCGTGTAAAATTGTTTTGGGTTCAATCATGAGACCGAAGAGTTAATAAGACTCAGAAGTTTGAAAGATCCTTTGACCAAGGGGTCAACAGACCCTACTGAGGTAGGGGCATTGCGTCAAAAGTGCTCATAGCAGAAATAGTCATGTACAGTGACTACAATTGTTGGCCCTTGACCAAGTTTTGAGGATCCTTGGTCAGGTTAGACCTATTTTGGGACTTCGACAGGCTGTCGAAGGTGGAGTGCAAGTCGAAGCGGAGATCGCGGGATCTTGGCCCCTTGTTTAGGGATTTTTGGGTTTTGGGCTTATGTAACGGGTAAGGGGATGTTGCCCCATGGGTTTACCCATGTTTTGGCCATTTTTTAATATATAAATAGATGACTAGGTGATGTAAGAAAGAGATTAGGGCCTAGAAGAGCTAAGTTGTAAGTTGTGCTAAGTGCAAGTGATATTTGTAAATGCTTTGTGCATACTGTGTGAGGTTTGCAAGGCTAAGTGCAAGTGACTATAAGAGACTATGTAAAGTCTTTGTGCTATACCCTAGCTCGGAGAAGGAGGATCTGGCGAGGTGCACGCAGATCTCCTGTCTTCTACAGAGTAGGATTTTGATGCTATGTGCCTGTAAGAAGCTTGATCGAAGATAATAAAGAAGAGAACAGTTGGTGGACGTAGCCCCAGACTGGGGGTGAACCACGTATATCTTGTGTTGTGGTTTCTTTGTGCATTATTGTTGTTATATTGTTTATATGATTCATTCTTAGTGTAATGATGAATGCTTAGATGAATATGATAACTTAGTGCCTAATGATATGAATAAGATGCTAGATATGATATGTTCTGATGTGCTTAGTGCTTGAATATATTAGATCTGGATGAATACTACGATGCTCTCTTATTAAGGTTTATCTGCATTGTAAACAAATGTTGAATACTAATGAACTATAACTTCTAAGTGTTTTGTTAAGGTGTTACAATCACAGATCGGTGTCCCAGCTAAGGTTGCAGACAATGGAGTCCTGCAACCACCCATGCATCTACCTTGGGTGAGACTTCATATGCTTCGTAGGTGTTGCCGAAAGGGTCGGTAGTTAGGGTTTTGTTGGTGCGTTGTTGAAGAGTTGAACCTTGGGTATGCCCCTGTGCCAAGAATGACGTTCTGGATTTCCCTAGAATGATTGCTAAGGTTGAAAAAATGAATATGAGACAATAAAGCCTTGAGAAAGGCCAAGAAATTAAGACTATGGAAGAACCCTAGAAAGAATCAAAGATTGTATTACTACAAATGAAAGAAACCCTGAATGACCACAGAGATATCAACTTATCAGAGATCTTCAAAGAGAAAGAGTGCATTGAAACAAGAATAGGAGACTTCGACATAGACTGTGTTATGGATGAAGAAACACAGATGAATATTATGACAGAAAGAACGTGGGAAATTTTAGGAAAGTCTGCTATGATTCCTTCATTAGGAGGAATAGGATTATTTAGAGGAAATCTAATAACCCTATGTGGAAGACTTACCCAGATATCTATGAGTGCTCATAGAACTTCGACAGAGAAAGAATTTGAGGTTATTAAATTTGTTGAGAACAATGCCCCATTTGCTATGTTGCCAGAAAAAACCTGGATTGAGAAAGATCAGATCCGAAGAAAACAAGAAGAAGAATATCTAGAACCTAAAAATAAATAACTAAGAGACTTCATGGCTAAGAGAATAGCACACTTACTAGAAGAACAAGAAGACCAGTCGAAGCTACAGAGGACCAGAAATCTGGCTGTCGAAATTGAAAGAACATAAGCAGATCTGAAACACCTATCTGTATAGGAAAGCAAAGCACCTACCCTAGACAGAGAAGAAGTATTGACCTTGAACCCTACGAAATACCATCAATAGCACGAAGTTACTATGCCAAGAGGACATAAGAATCAGAATGGGAAGAGGAACCCAGTAAACTAGATCACAAGGAAGAAGGCTAGAAAGCTCAGCAAGAAGAAGGCAAAGTTAGAGAAATTATAGGAAGGTCCATAGGAGACTTCGCAGAAGGAAGGTCCCCAGAATTCAAACTTCGTCGGAATATCAGAGCAACTCAGATTGGCACTTCGCCACGACGGAGCAATATAACTGTTGGAGTCATTATGACGGTTAGACCGACGCTCCCGAATAGTAGAACAACAGTTATGACCAGAAAGCTCACCATCGGACCATTGGGACCGCGCCGTAACAGACAGAACTGCATTGATGAAGGCTTCTTGTTCGTTGGAGAAATTTGTTACCTCGTTGTCTACGTAGTCCGTCGCCTGTTGCAATGAGAACACTTTCGCAAATTGTATCTGAGCCAAAAAAAGAACTCATTGCTACCGCGTTGTGTTTACTGA
>SNQJ01S0000155.1:36706-47855 GCA_010110895.2 Picea sitchensis
ATGAAGAATTATCACTCTAATAGTATAGTTGTAACAAAACTATAGAAATGGATGTCATGAAACTTTGTGGAAATTATACCTATGCAAAGGAAATTATTTTCATTGAATACAAACTTAATTATAATTGAGAATCCTTGGAATCCTAGCAGTGAGATTTCATAGACAGACTGTGTTAAAGTCTTTGAGTGAAGTCGAATAGCCTAATGAACTATGTGGTAAAAAGGGGGATCCCATTCCTTCGTTTATGTAGGTTGAAGGGAAAGAGAGATGTTTTATTGAGATAGTTATAGGATCTAACTATCTAACTAACTATGAATTATGACTATGTGTATGGAAAATGGTTATCATTGAGGAACCTTTATTATAGCTAATAATCACAAGATTCCCATGTAATGAGATGTACATATCTATAATAGTTAAAATTCCATCACTTGCAAGGTCCACTCATAGAATTCTTAATGAGATGTACATATCCACAATATAGAAAATCATATAATAGTTAAAGTTCCATCCCTTTCAAGGTCCACTTATAGAATTCTTAGAAAAAATGCTCACATTATTCAATACAGCCACATGTAAGAAATGTTTTCCAACAACATAACTCTGAGGCATAGAAATAAAAAGTATAAATCTATCTAAAAAATTATGTTCTATAAAATATTCACAAAATTATAGTAATGCAACCACATGCATGAAACGCCTTCTAACAACATAACTATGAGGCACATAAATAAAGAACTTAAAGCTATTTAGAAGACTATATTCTATAATGTTTTCACAAAATGATATTAATCAAATTATTATTTTTAAAATTTTAACCTCATTAAAAAAAATGTCTTTTACTAAGAATCTATTATACTATAGAACAATAACATATGATACCTTATCATAATATGCAACTTCATTTCTTAACACCACACTAAACATTATTTCCTAAATGAATGTTAAAAACCCGAGTTAAATGCCAAATTATAAAATCCCTATTTCAATGAAATATATCTAAAACAACCTCACAACACCAATTCTTTAGCACCTCGAAATGTCTTAAGGAACGCATGCAACACCACGTCATATGAAAACCGAGCCATCTTTAGATTTCTTAAAATCGACCAAAGAGTGAAATAAAACGGGTTTTCGACCAAGTCTTACATAAGATATTTATGTTTCTACAAATTTACTCCCTTCAAAATTATACAAGGATTTCACATGCAATTTTGTCCAAGATTTCTATGTGAATAAAATATTCTAAAAATAAAATACTAGAAATCTTAACATATAGCAATCCAAACAATATACAACTAATTAAGTTTACCATTAATTTATGATCGAAACAATTATTATTCAATAAAAAAATACATATTTTAGAGTCATGTACTAATTAATAGTATTTTATAAGTCATAATGTTCTCACCAATCAACTAAATATTAATTTAATAATTTTAAAATTATAAAACACTAACTAAAAATAACATTAGAAACAAAGTTAGAATGAACCTTTTCTGGTATATATATGTCTCAATGTTAGCATTGGAGATCATCATGATAATATAATGACCAGGGCTATGTAGTGATTATTGGAAAACATGAGTTCAAGGAAAATAAATTGTAGCACAAATTAATTATCGGAAATTAAAAGAAAACAGAGATAACATAAACATATTTGGGACAAAAATTTATATGTCAAAATTTTGACAATATGTCAAGGAAATATCCATAGGGTAAGGTATTCATATTCATATTTCTCATGGAGATTATGATAGTGGGATTACAAATCTTGCACATTTTCCCCTTAGGGGAAACGTGTCAATTTTCCTCTAAGGGATACACAAATATATATACCATCTTCAACATAACTATCAAAATTGCATGAACTACTAGCAGTTTAAGAACTCCATCGGTTCAAGAACTACCACCATTACATGAACCACCACTTCTCACTAGTTTTGTTTGTTGTCAAAATTCCAACAATGTCCATCTTGACGACAATTTACCTAACACCTTTTCCAAACCCATTCATCACATTTTTTGCATGCCAAGCGAAACACCACCACAACTTCTCTAACGGTACTGGTTTTGTGAACATGTCTTCACAATCGACTTTCTTAAGAGCTACTCCATCTCCATCTATAACACGTCTTACAAAATAGTATTTTAACAATAATATTCTTGGTCTTACTGTGATAAACTAAATTGATAGTTAATGTGATCAAAGAATACATTCACTTTGTCCAGCACCTTTCCACATTGACTAATAGACCCTTTTACCGAATTGCATCCTTGTATGAGTAAAGACATAGCTTGAAGTAGATCTCATTTTGTCCAAATCACCTAGAAAAATAGAATCATCATAACCACAAACTAAATCACTACAACCAGTATAGGTGATCCAATAAGCACTTGTGCCTATAAAATATCAAAGCACACATTTCACTATTGGCCAATGCTCTCTACCTGGATTTTCCATCTATCTACTGAGAATGCCAACCACATGTGAAATATTTGATCTTGTACATAGCATCACATACATTAAACTTCCTACTGCATTAGCATAAGATACATGAGGCATGCACTCCTTTTTTTTTATTACTATGATATAAACCCGAAGAAAGATGAAAATGGGAAGCCAAAGGGATATTTATTGATTTCACATTATTCATACCAAATATCATAAGTGTCTTCTCCACATACTTCTTTTGTGAAAACCAAATCTTACCATTTTCCATGTCTCTATGTAATTCTATGCCCGAGATATGTTTTGCTTCTCTTGCATCCTTTGTATCAAAATTCCTAGCCAATTCAGTCTTTAAACTGCTAATCTCAACCATGATTTTTCTTGCAACAATCATATCATCAACACATAACACCAATATAATGAATATACCATTTTCTAAACTTTTGAAGTAAATGCAATGGTCATACTCAATTCTTGTAAAATTTTGGCTTACCATAAAGGAATCAAACTTCTTGTACCATCGTCTGCTTTAGGCCGTATAATTAATTCTTGAGTTTTCAAACAAATATTCTTTTGTGATCCTGAACAAAACCTTGTTGGTTGTTCCATAGATATATCCTCATCCAAATCTCCATGTAAAATGTTGTTTTAACATCTAACTACTCTAACTCAAGATCAAGCAATGTAACTAGTGCTAATACTACATGTATAGAAACAAGCTTCTGGTGAAAAAAATTCATGGAAATAAATACCTTCCATTTGAGAATACCATTTTTCCACCGTTCTTTCTTTGTACACTTCAACTTTATCATCAGGTCCCTTTTCCAATTCATAGACCCATTTTCCACTGTGAGTTTCAAACTTTATTTTTTGATTGTGTGGTACTTGTTCCTATTTTGTTTTGACTTCTACTATGTTTGATTTTATGAGAGGAGATTCATCAAATAATACATTTCCACTAATGATGATTTTGTGTGCAATAGGATCCCACAATATTTATCTCTTAGCACCATNTACAGGCAGGACACCTGGCCCCCATCTGGCATGTATCTCCTTTTTACAGTCAAGTTTTAATAGGAAGGGTCCTTTTTTATTTAAAAAAAAAAAAAAAAAAAAAACCTGGAAAAAAATGTTTGGTTTGGCTGTGAACATTATACAAATTGTGAAATCCATAAAAAATAAAAATAAAAACAACCTTACCTTAATCGTGAATGTTATTTAGGAAACGGGTAAGGGTAACTTATTAAAGCTATTACTGAACATGGTGTGCATGAAAAATAAGTTAAAGAAGAATAAAAAATGAAGGCTACATGAAGTTGATCATAAGATCAAAGATCTTGAAATATAAATGAATGAAAAACTAGTATAGTGTTTCCATGTGAATTATAGAGTCTACAAACTTTGTATGAATATCAATTTACATTGAGGAACGAAGGAAAAAGATCCAGCATGAGAAATAATTTATATTAACACAATGAGAAATAATTCATTGTTATATTGTTAAGAGGAATTTTTTGATAAAAAAAATTCTATAGTATTTAAGAATAGAAAAATATGACTTACTTAGCACGGCTCATGGAAAATGCTTACAGAATCAATAGATGGGTAAATGCTTGAGCCTAAATTCTGTATGTCTTTGAGCCAAAAGATTATGGTTCTTTTGTTGAGCATTGAGGTAATGAATTAATCCTAGGCTCGAAAAACGAGCCATAATCAAGAGAGAAGGTATGAGTTTGGTGAAGGGGCTATTAGTCTTCTTTAGTGGAACCATTACGTGGAATAATCTCTATCACCATCATGGTGGAATAAGTTTTTTTAACTATGAGTTAACCCATGGTTCTTTACTACGTAGGATTGCATCATATCCTCTTTCATAAATTGATACAATGTGTAACTAGGTTCTCATGTATTATATTGTAAGGTGATTTGAATTGTTTATCTCAAGAACAAATTGGATAAGGTGTATAAGAGAAAACTTCGAACCAGAATTATTGTTATCATACCAAATTTTATACAAGATGATAATATGTCATAGAGATAATGGTTTTACCAAAGTAACACCATTTATGAAAAAGAATCATAACTATATTCTTAATGAGTTTATTACTTTCATATGAAAATTGTTATAGAAATTGATGATAAGGAGTGAAAAACTTTATCAATATTAAAGGGTTTTCTAATTATTAAAAATAAGATATATCCATTATATATATATATATATATATAGAAACTCTTAAGATAAGATTAATAATGAAATATATAATACATAGAATGTTGTAGACTGATGTGTTACTAGAGTTGAATAGTGGTAATGGAAGTCAACAAGCTTTTAAACTGGTGTGGTAGCTCCATGACCATTAGACACAATGTCAAAAAAAGGTTCATGAAAGTAAGTAAAACAAGTTTTATCATGGAAACTTTAAGTCTAATTATTAACTTTGACTATATATGCTAATTAACAAATTATTTTAAAAAACCAAAATGAGGTGATGTTACATTAATCTAGCTTACCATAGCTTAGACTAATTTTCCCTATCCTAGCCTAACCTACCCTACCCTATCCTACCCTACCCTAACCTATCCTATTCTTAGCCTAGCCTAACATGACCTAGCCTAGATTAGCTTAACTTAGCTTAGCCCAACATCATGCTAGTCTAAACTAGCCTAGTAAAGCTTACCCAAGCCTAGACTAACCTAACATAACTCTACTCTAAAATAACCTAGCTTATATTAGTTTAACCTACCCTACCTTAGACCAACCCAATCTAACCCTCCCTTCCCTACCCTAGCCTTCTCTAACTTAACTTAGCCTACCCTAAGATAGCCTAATCCTACCCACCCTAACCTATTCTACCCTAATCTAGCTTAAGCTAGTCTAACCTAATCTAGCTTAACCTAACCTAGCCTAACCTAATTAACAAAACCTAGAATAACTTAACTAAGGTAACCTAACTTAAACTTGCGTAACCTATTCAACCCTATCCTATATTAATCTATCTTATCATAGCCTACACTAGCATAATTAATAATATCCTAGGCTAGCCTACCCTACCATACGCTACCCTACCCTACCCTATAATTGGCCTAGCCTAGCCTAAGCTAGCCTAGCTTACCTTAACTTATCCTAGACCAACTTAATTCTTGTCTAAACTATCCTAGCACAGCTTACCCAAACCCAACATAACCTAGATTAATTATACTCTAAACTAACTTAGCCTACGTTAGATCAGCATACCCTAACCTAGCCTAGCCTAGCCTATCCTATCCCAACCAAATCTAACCCTAGCCCGGTCTATGTTAACTCAGCCTACCCTATGATATCTTAATCCTACCCACCCCAACCTATTTTACCCTATCCTATCCTACCCTTATCTAGCCTACCCTTACCTAGCCTACATCGATCCCTATCCTACCTTACCCTACCATAACCTAACCTACCATAGCGTAACCTTGCTTGGCATCAATTATCCTAGTCATAACCTAGCCTTACCTAGCCTAAAATAACCTACCTTAGACTACCCTAATCACACTCTAACCTAGCCTAGCCTAGCCCTACTCTAACCTAGTCTACCCTAACCTATCTTACCCTAGCTTTCCTTCCTCTCCTCTAACATACACTATCCTAGCCCATGGCTCCATACTCTAGCCTAGCCTATCCTAACCTCACCTATCCTATCCTATCATACTATAACCCATCTCATCCCAACCTACTCTTCCATAACCTACATGGGTTAATCTAACCTAACCTAGATAGATGTGACATAAACTAGCTTACTCTATCCTAACCTCAATTATGTCTAAATATCTAAAACTACGCCTAAACTTAATTCCTTATCCTAAGCCCAAGCCTCAAAATCTTTTAACCCAAGCAAAAAGCCTAAATAGTATGCCCAAGCATGAGAATAATTCTTTAAACAAATTTTAATATGTAATAAAGAATAACACATCCATTATGTTACTTGAAGTAAAAAGATTTTAATAGAAAATACTAAACAATACAAATGAATTCACAAAATGTAAAAAAATATATAAGAAATATATATTATAAATGTACATCCCACACACACAAAAGAAAAATCCTCATAAAAAGTAATTAACATGAATAATTAATTCATCTAGAAATTTAGAAAATATATTTATATGCATATAGAAAAAATATTTTATTTATAAATATTTAAATTAAAACATAATATAAATTATATAATATAATATTTTTTCAATGTAAAAATAGATTTATATGCATATACAAAAGATATTTTATTTATAAATATTTAAATTTAAACATAATATAAAATATATACTATAATAATTTTTCAATGTAAAAAGATATAAGAATTTTCTATTTAATTAATTGATAAGTTAAAAAAATAACTATAAATACAAATAAACAATTGAAAAATATAATTATTAACCTTAAAATTATAAATTTTATTATCATAAAAATAAAAATAAATTTTTTTTTTTTTATAAATACACAAACAAATACAAATAAAATTTAAATTTAAATACAACTAATTCAAATTCTAAAAACTTTAAAGTTTTTTGAAAACTCTATTTTTAAAAATATAATAAAAAGATTACTGTTATACCATTGCAAAATTTCAATACTTATTTTTTTATTCTTAGTTTAAAAATATAATAAAAAGACAAATTTTAATTACACGGGAATTACACTTAAAGGGAAATTCTTTACATTTCTCTAGGTTAATAAATAAATTTTGTAAATGAGCAAATGAATACATAAAACTAAAAACAAAAAATATGGTAAATACAAAATAAAATAATTTTAAAATTTAAATACACAATTTAACATATTCAAATACTAGTAACTTTAATTTTATTTTTTTATTTTTATTTTAAAATTAAAACAATCCATATACCACTCCATATACAAAAGCAAACATTTCATATTCTAAAGACAAATCAATGTATACAAGATATGAGTGTTGGTTGCATTTTAGGCTAGTTATAAATCTAAACTAAAATCATGAAAAACAAGATTATCCATTTCTACTTTTCTATGTATTTTTTCATTTCTAATTTAAGCTAAGCAACTGCAATAAGAAAATTATGTACTCACTCATGCACGAAGTTTCAGCCTTTCAAGTTTTAATGTCTTTTAACATTATGTAATTTTAATTCTCTAAGTTTTAAAAAATTGAATTTATTTACATAATTACAAAACATGACTTCAAAGAAAGCCGTACCAAGGTAAAAACTCATCAAAATTATATAAAATAAAGCACAACAAAAGCTATTATTGACTTACCTAAAGTACCTGCCTCATCCCTGACTCCAAACATGTCTACAAGTTTTTGGACAAAAACAATCCAACAAAATACGCTGGAAAAAGAATCAATACTAACCGAATACCCTGGAAAAATAATCAATACTAACGGAAGCATGGCGCAATGGAAATATCCAAAACGAGACAGAAGGACCAAATCTTCAATGCTACACAGAGAATTAAAGGCAGAACCACACAATTCGTTTCCATTTAAACAAGAAACGAGATATTTAACGGAGAAAAATCCAGATGACAATTCCATTCAAGTAAGCAAGCGGTAGAAAAAGGATTTCGCGGAGAAAGCAAGAAATCTAGAGAATTAAAGAAAAAATAGAGCGATTTACCAGCTCATTCCCCAGCTCGATGGCCGCATATTTATAACGAGTGTGCTAAATGTCAAGGTTTAAAATTGTTTTAAACGTTCTCCATCTTTCTCCTCTCCCAAGAATGTGGCTGGGCAATAAGACTTCAATTTGATAAAACAATCAAATGGTAAAATTTAATAAATAAATAGTATAGTTAAAACGTAAATTTATTTCGGTCAACGAACAAATTAACAAGCATTCAACGTGAATGAATGACAAAGATTATACAATAAATTAAAAAACTAAACAAATTGTGATGCAGGAGCATCGCCCACATCAAACGAACCAGCACAGAAGCAATTGAATAGCTGGAAAGCGTCAGCCCAAATTTTGAAAGTTCCTTGAAGTTGTTGCGCAATCTTAAATGAAGCCAGTAAGATGAGACACACTTGTGTAATGTAATAGGACCTTGAGCAAGTCGCTCTCGTCCTTAGTAGATAGAAAGCATTTAAAGTAGTTAATGCTGGTAGATAGAAATTTAATTCTAGATTAGATAGTTTCTAGAGCGCAACGGGATATAGACACCCTCATTGTACATTTGTAACATTATTTTGAAGAGGGAGAAGAGCAAGAGCATGAAGAGAGTTGTGTAAGAACACTCATGTACAGATATTTAAATTAATAGAAGCGTTGATTCAAATTCATGGTTTTGTGTCTGTTCTCTGTGTATTGATGTTATGCTCATGAATATTTGTTTCCTGTCATACATTTGCTTTATATGTTGTGTATATGATTTCATGTTTGAGTTTGAAGTATGAAAGGGTGAAGGAATGATTTTCAATTGTTTCTCTATCTGAGCAAGAGTTCCTGCAAGGAGTGCAGTCGAAGTTGTCCACAAGGAGTGCATTGACAAAAAGGCTCAGGTAGTTTAGCTTTTGTTCTCATTCATCCCAAAGTTGCAGACAAGCACAGGAGCCATGCAAGGAGTGCGCAGGCCAAGGAAGGTCTCAGTTGTGAATCTAAACGGAGCATTGAAGGATTGTTGCTGCAGGTGTGCATAGAGTGAAAGGGATTCAAACAATTGAAGTGTTTGAAGGTTGCCGCAAGGAGTGTGCGCAAAAAGTCTTGTCCAAGGTTCAGAGTTTTAGAAAGATCAGGAAGGATAAGGCCTTCAAATTTGTTGAAGGACAGCGCACAAGAGTTGTGCCTTGAAGATTGGCAAGAAGTGTCGCAGCGGACGAGTTCCACGGAGGGACGCTTGGTCATTCATAGGAATTATCGAGGAGGAACGGATGGCTGGAATTCCTTGAAGAGGATTCGCGATATCCCGTGAGTTGTCAGATCTCAAGGAGGTGCCGAGGAGATACTGCAAGTATCCTCGATAGGTTAAAAACTTACGAGGGGAAGGGATGTTGATTCAAGTCACAAAAGGACCATCGGATCTGCTCGTGGATTCGCATATCGAGGTTTTTAGAGATTGAAACTCCGTAATATTGAAAAACGAGTCGCAAAATTGCGATACGCGATATCCCAACGACTACGAGAACCGTGTGGGGCCACAGGAGTCGGCAAGCGGACAGGTGGCAGATCGTATGTCGGGATTTCATGAGTAGAAGGACTGAGAACTTGGTGTCAAGGGTCGCGAAGCGCGAGGACACGAGAGGCAGTGAAGTGGCGACAAGACCAAGAGCCGTTCATCTGAGGAGGACAGGTGGCATAGATCGAGAGATCTCACAGACTCGGAAGTTCGCAAGGCGAGAGACAAAGTATTGGGTACTCCATGTCGCGAAGACGCGAGGAGTGAGGAAGAAGGATAGCAGTTGGATCCAGGTCGTAGGAGGACCGTTGGATCATAAACCCCATCGCCTATCGCGAATTCAGGGATTCGGAGGTTGAGAGGAGTCACTTTCGACGTCAAAAGTCACAAAGTGTCGAGAGCCGAGGCTCGTGTGGACATGTGGCAGAGCCATAAGGTGAGACCCATGTGGTTGACGGGTGGACACGCGTTGCCTGGAGAAAGGATTCAACACTCCATTGAATTCTTGCATCTCGAGGATTCATGGGATAAGAGTGTGAAGGCTCGATGCTTCAACCTATGAGGTTGAAAATAGCGAAAAACGTCAAGGGGAGGAGTCTACTCGACGTTGACCTATCGCGTCTCAGGAGATCGTAACAAGAGGGCACGAGAGTTCAACCCACGAACTCATGAAGGTGCAAGTTGTGAGAGGCACTGACATTTAAGCCCGAGCCTATGGTTACATGTGGGGAGGGTGCTGACAAGAAAAGGAGCCATAACAGTATCGCCGGTTCGGGTATCGCAAGATTGGGAAGGAAGAGTCGGAAGCTTCGACTCATGAACTAGCGAGATCGCAAGAATTAATCTGATCTCCTCATTGTAAAGAGGAGATCCCGTGGAAAGGTTGTCGTGGTTGTTATCACTGAAATTTCGTCCGCACATGGCGACAAAAACTCCGCATCGTCAAAACAAGAATGAAGTCATTCATGGCACAGGATTAATTCCACAGCATTGCAAAAGGGTCAAAAACTATACTAAGTGACCAAAAAATCGAAGGGTGCTTTACAGAATCTGGGTGCACGCGCATATGTGCGTAACAGAAATGTACAATGCGCGCATGCGCGCACGATGCGCAGTTGTTGGGCGAAAAACCCGCGCACCTACTAAACAGCGCATTTATTGAAATTGGTTGGCCTCCCAACCACTAATGGATCAGCTCCCAAGTCGATTTGACACCAAATCCGAGCTCAATCCACATGGTGGGATGGTCAAAGACCTAATTGAGCCCTAAAGAGCCCCTTTTCACACTCCAAAGAGGTTACATAAACACCCAATGCTAGGCTATAAAAATCCATGAATAACCATCACTTTCTCAAGGAATTCCATGCATTGTTATGCTGCCAAGATTGTTAAAGACTCACTCTTTGACAAAGAACACATAGGCATCATTTCACAAGAGCTATCCACCTCTCCCTTGAGTGGATAAGATAGGAGTTCTTTCATCCACATTTTCATCTTTTCATTGTAAGGAGAGCAAGCTTGTGAGGGCCTCAAGAGCCTTCCATTGGAGAAAGAAGGGACCCAAGTCC
>SNQJ01S0000155.1:50941-73432 GCA_010110895.2 Picea sitchensis
TGATAAACTACAAAGATGAATGCATGCTTATAACTAGAAAAATGAAAATACATATATGTATATTTATATTATAAACAATTTTAAACAAATAAAGTTAAGCATGTAAAAATTAAAAGGAAATGAATAATGAGCACACATACTCTTTGAGTTTTGAAAAGAAAAAATAAAATAATATAAACCAAATAAATTAAAAATAAAAGTAAGAAAATCAAAAGGGAAAAGGGGGGAAAACCTAAGAAAAAGAAGAATTAGGGTTTGAGTCTGGATAAAAGAAAGGGAGAGGGGGAAAGAAAGGGACCTTTTTGGAGATGGGTATTGTTATGTTGCGAGAGAGGGACTAGACTGATTTCTTGTAGGAGTTGGGGGATTCTCAGCAGACTTGAGTGGTAGCTCAGCCTTGGAGGCGAGCTGAGAAGCTAGTTACTCTCTGATTGTGAGTGGCCCCTTTGCGGCGTGGGGGGCTGAGGGGGAAGAAGAGTACCCCTAGCATTTGGCTGGGAGGTACCGGTGGGTTCTTGCGGTCGGCAAGCAGGAGCGGGAGTGGCAGGAGCACAGGACAAGCAAATAAGGCCAAGGTATGTTCCTGAAATGAGTAGAGTAGAATGCATAGTGATTTATTGCTGCGCTTATGGTTGTATTGTTGTGGAATGTTGTTTCCTCGTCCTTCATACTCTGTAAAAAAAAAGGGGGGTACTTTAGAAGATCTTCGTTTTTAAACATTGTAGTTGAGGATTCAGGTAATCTGTTGTGGTTCATGCTATTTCGTTTTAATACCGTGGGCGTTTGGGGCAGTAAGGTTTACTCTTTTTACCCTGGGCGTTGTTATTTTTCTGGGCTTTTGTTATTATCTCCGTGGCCTTCTTGTATTCCCTTGGGCGTAAATTATTTTAACACAGGGAGCTTGATTTGCAATAGGGATTTTAGTTCTTGATACCTCGGCGTTTATATTCATTTTGGGCCCTTTTTATATCTCGGGGGTTCCCTTGCTTTACCTGGTCGATTTTATTTACACCGTGGAGGCTTTATACGGTGGGTTTTCTTATTTTTCTTGCTCGTTGTTGTATATACTTGGGCGTAGTCACCTGTACAGTGGGTGTTTAGTATGGTTGGGCGTCCCCCTTGCGACCTAGGCGCTTTTGGATGGGGGTATTTCTTTTTTTTCACCATCCGTAGGAACAGACTCCCTATCGTTGCCATCTTGTAGTTTGCAGTAGCCGTCCTGGTACCCAGCAATCCTCGCCCTTGCCTTAGAGTCCATGCTTCCACATTTAAGAGCCTGAAGATTCTAAACTTTTCTGTAATCATTTTAAATTGGCTCCTCGACGTGTCATCACACAGAGCGCTAATCTTAACCTAACACCGCACTCAGAACTTCTATTTCCCTATATTTAAGAGCTGTAGATCTTAGAATACAGTCACACCTCTTAATTCAATCCATACAGAATTATAATAAGCGCAAGAGAGGAATTGACTGTATATACGTTTTTGGTTTTAGGTTTGGTCTTTTACAAACCTTTGGTTTTAGGTTTTTGTTTTGGAATTTTGGAAACGGTAACTTGACCATTTTTATATGTTATGGGATTTGAGGAGATTGAATTGATTTGTGCCCTTTCCAATAGTTGTTTCCAAACTTTCATACTAAGTCATTATTCTCATTAACCTACCTCACCGTTCTCCAATAATATTCCCACTTCTTCACTATCATGTGGCCAATGAGGTGTGCAGTCCGCTTCAGCCATTTTCTAAATTCTTCTTTAGCCGCCACTCCCATATGTTGGGTTCCATAGCAGCAGACAATGACTTCTACCTTCTTCTCACAAAATCACCTCATAAAAGGAAGCTGTTGCAAATCAGAAAACTTGGGCTGGACCTTGCGAAGGATAGCCTTCAGCGTAGCATTTCAACCAAACCAAATAAAAATTGAATTTATCACATCCTCAAAAACGATTTTTCATCTACATATAGAGTCTAGACACTTCCATGAAATGTTGCCCAGATTGAGAGATTATCAAGTATTATAATTGTACATTCAGTTAGGGTAAAGGTATTAAAGCAGTATTGCGGTGATGTCATTGGAGATTCGCCTTTTTACCTCGCAGCTGTTCAGGATGCATAACAATTAGGAACCTTATAAACCTAACTGTTTCCAGCTAGCATTGAAAGGGATATCAGAACCAATGCGCCCAGAATGGTTTGATTTTTATTATCAGCTACCATCCTTTGTGGGTAAAACATCAAACCCTGTCCACTAGAAAAAATTTCAGGAGTGTTACCTTCAGATTGATCTCTCTATTATTTTCGTGGAATTGATGTTGTTACATCTCGTCATTTGTAATAGAAACTCATTGACTTAAGGTTAGTTACTGCCTCACTAGTATTAGGCGACCTCCAGATTAATTGTTGCCCCATTTGTAACTGCCAGATTTAGAGATCGTTCATATTGCATTTTTACAGTACGTCAGGGTAAATGAATTAAATGTAAAATTAGGGTATGGATATATTTATTATTATATTTGGGATTAGTCAGCGGTTCTGCATGGTCATTTAATGCATTAGTACATTTAGTCGTTTCTACGCCAAACCGCACAGGTTAACCTCCACCGATTTTTTCTGCGTGTTTTTAATTAATCTGGGTTATCCCGTGATGAACATACTGGATATTGGAATGTTAATTTCAGATATTAATTTATTACTGGTTATATGCTTAACGCAATGACGTTTAAATTGAATGCATTATAATTACTCTTTCATTACTAATATTAATGTTGTTTAAGCCGCAATGTTAATATTGGCTTAATTACCATGATAATACTTGTTTAAACTGCCATAACCAGGTTTGTTTAAATTTCCATAACAAGGTTTTTGAATAAGATGAGCATGATCTGATACTTCATGACAGTGCTACCATGATGAATTGAATTTGATAGTTTCAAGGGAAGATCTAGATTAAGATGGTTTTGTTTATGTAAGTATAATGCATCTTTTAAGTCGATAAAGGAAGGAATTTTATAACTTGCCACCCACTATATATGTTTCTCATTGTATGCTTTCATTCGGTTGCGTGTGCCCTAATTCAATATAGAAGAGCAGGACTGCGTGTCGATGTTGTTTATCAACTATATATATATGCTTTTAACATTATGGACAAAGCTTGTTATCTATAATAATAAGAATGTCTCATAGAGATGGAGAAATAGCAAGTTGAAAAACACAGGCTGGAGAATGGAGCAAGGGCAATGATGATGTTTGACCGGCAAAATTAATATTGTTAAATCGCAATATTAATATTATTTACTGGAATGTTAATTCTAGTTAAATTGCAGTATTAAGTCTTTGCTTAATAGAATTATTAATATTATTTATTTGAATTGTTAATGCTGGTGGAATCGCAATGTTAAGTGATTGTTTACTTATTGTGTAATCGCAATATTAATATTATTTACTRGAAATGTTAATYCTAGTTAAATTGCAGTATTAAGTATTTKCTTAATTGAATTATTAATATTATTTATTGAATTGTTAATGCTGGTGGAATCRCAATGTTAAGTAATTGTTTACTTATTGTGTAATTGCAATATTAATATTATTTAATGGAAATGTTAATGTTAAAAGTTTAATTGCAATATAATATTATTAATTGAAATGTTAATGTGGGTTGAGTTGCAATGTTGAGTAATTGTTCAAACTGCAATGTTAATGGGGATGCTTAAGTTGTGAGGTTAATATTTGTTAAATGAATGTTCGTGATGATGTTTAGAAATAATAATTTTATTGGCTTAATTGAAATGTTAATGATGATGTTGGATTGCAATGCCAATATTGTTTAAATGGAAATGCCTTCGACGAAGTTTAAATTGCGATGCTATTATCATGTAAGGTTATTACAATCATGGTAACAATTGGCAGGGAGGGAAAGATCATATGGAGGTGGTAATGTTCGGGGGATTACCATTATGGTATGATATCATTGCGCAATTGAGGCAATTAACAGAAAAATGCATTGCGCTTGTGCTTCTTGCTTGACCCTGAACTAGTGCCTACTGACCTCATAACAACATAATGGGGGTTGAATTTATTGGTTTTTACCTTAGGATAAGGTCTTCGTCGGTTGATGATAAGTAATGGAGCAATTGACCTTGATTAACGTCTTCGGGTCTCAATAGTGGTTGGTCGATTTGAGTCCTCCTGACTTGCGTCTCCCGTAGAGGTCATGATTGTCCCTGATTTTGTAGTACCTGGTGGTATTGTGTTGCGTAGTATGTTCGTGTCAGGCGGGATTTAGACACCTCTTGTAGCTTAGTATTTATGTCTGTGTGTAAATCCGGTGGAAGGAATCCAGTGCCGTATCAAGAGTCTCGGGTTGTTTAAAGGCACAGTTCTACTCTTGCGACACACTCTGAGCAGTATCAATAGTCTCGGGTTGTTTAAAGGCACAGTTCGACTACTGCGACTCTACTATTGGATTCTTTCATTCTGTGACATTACTGTGCCTAACCCCTGGTGTCTGTTTCTGCTTACAGCTGCTAGTTGCCCGCCTCATGTCCAGGGGAATTTGCTTCTTGTTGTCACTATGATATGTCGGGTCGTCTTGATTGTGTTCGTCTTACTTGCGTCCTATTGGTTCAAGTGTTGACGTAGAGTCGAGGGGGTTGTTTATTCTACACGCATGCACACACTTTAACAAAAAAAAAAATTGCACCGATTGACAGAGTAGTTGTCCTTAACTAGGAGGGTTATTACAAAACTGAGAGAGTAAATCAAGTCATGGAAGACATTCTTAGGATGTATGTCATGGATAATCAAACCCATTGGGAGAAGTACCTACCTTTGGTATAGTTCACCTACAATAATAGTTTTCATAGCTCCATCAGAATGCCACCCTACGAAGCTTTATATTGAAGGCCATACAGAACACTGTTGATTTGGGAAAGATTATAATACAGCCTGACAGTTGGGCCAGGATTGATTCAAGACATGGAGGAACAGGTGACTCAGATTAGGAAAAGACTAAAGGAAGCATGGGATAGACAGAAAAGTTATGTTGATGCACATAGGACTGACCGAAGTTATAAAGTGGGAGATCAAGTTTTCATTCGTATCAGGCCTAATAAGAGTACCATTCAATTTAGGAAGGGGAAAGATTTGTCACCTCAATTCATAGGACCATTCAAAATCCAAGAGAAAATTGGACTTTTTTCCTATCATCTTGTACTGCCACCCCACAGGCATAAAAATCATAATGTTTTTGATGTATCTGTTCTATGTCATTATGTTGCCAAAAAATCAAATAAACTAAATTGGAAGGAATTACAGATTTTAGATGTGGGAACCCTCATGGTAGAACCATTATGCATATTGGACCATATATTTCGATAGCTCAGGAACCGTCTGGTAGACCAAGTTAAGGTCTAGTGGGACAAGTATAGTCCAGGATCTTCTACTTGGGAGCATGTCAAGACATTACGACGAGATTATCCCTCACTTTTTGACCACCTCGAGAATATGTTTCTCGAAGGTTGGGTGTATGAAACACCACCTTTTAACTTAGACAACAAGGATTACCTCAGATATAATCACCTTTATTTTCTATTCACAGTGAAAATATTAATGATACACTTGAACTTTTAAGACGTATGAACCTTTATGAATGTTTAAACGTTATTTGAATGATGATGGATATAATGTGATCTATTATGTGAATGTAAATTCTATGGATGTTTAAACGTTATTTGAATGATCATGGATAATATGTGACCTACTATGTGAATGTAAATTCTATGAATGTTTAAATGTTATTTGAATGATGATCGATATGATGCGATCTACTATGTGAATGTAAATTCTATAAATGTTTAAATGTTACTTGAATGATGATGGATATGATGCGATCTATTATGTGAATGTGAAATATATGAATGTTTAACGTTATGTGAATGATGGTGGATATTTTTACCATTCTGTCCCACCGTGTATCCTCCAAAACTTGGAGTCATGGGAGGACGGTGTTAGCTAACACTCCCCTAGACGTGTAATGATGAATGTCAATTCTCTGCTGGGGAAGCTTGGTCAAGATAGTGACACTTATGCTTATGGGTTCTATTTGGAGTTAGGTCAATATAGTTGATGCTCCAAGATAGTCCAGCAGAGGAAGGATAGGAATGGAAGATGGAATTCAGTTAGGGAGGAAGGATGAATAGAAATAGTTGAGAGTGTATGGAGATTTTCCTTATGGTGGAATTTATTGTTTTCCTTCTGAAAATAAAATATGTATATATGTATATTGATAATTACTTAACTGAACTACAATTGTCTAAATAAACGTTGTTGATCTAGATTACTGTAATTAAGGGATTTCACAAATATTTAATTGGTTTATTATCTTTTATAAAATGAATCATCTTGTTGATTGGGTTGGATGCATACAAGAATTACTATAGAGGTGATAGTTATTTTCATTAGTACATGTGCGAGATTTGTATGTGATAGTTGCACATGCATTTCTTACACATGTACACTAGTATTTATGAGTCTTCTTTCTTTTGCTTACTGGTAATGTTTTTTATTGGATATGAATGTGTGAACCATGTGTCATTTCCCTTGTATTATAAATTACTTTAACTTCGAGATGAAGTTTCCTGAAGGGTGGGTGTATGTAACAACCCTAATGAATTAATTAAGTATCATGATTAAATATTTGTTTAATAAATATTAGTTCAATAAATATTAGTTTAATAAATTCTTTTTTTTTTTTAAGACTTATTTTATAATTTAATTGTATTGGTAGATGGCCCCATTAATGGAGGGATAAGGTGGTTGAGGCTTAATGGGGGGTAAAGGTGGTTGATTTTTAATGGGGGGATAAGGAAGTTGGAAGGAAGGAGAAGGGGATAAGGCAAGGGAGAGGACTCGAGAAGGGAAGATTTTTGGGTGGAGTAACATTTTTCATATTAGGGAAGGTGAGAAAAAAATTGGAGGGGGAAGGAGAAGGGAGGAGGACCTTTTTGTGATTACAGACTTGAGGAATTTCACAGGGGGCACCTATTTCTAGGAATCTTGGGCTCGGGGGTCGGATACTGGGCTAGGGAGCCAGATAGGCTATTCCTAGCTGGTTGGGAGGTTTTTCAGTTTGGGCAAAGCTTCAAGGAGATCTTCAAAACAACATCAGTTTGAGGTAGATATGTTTTATTATCATCATTATTATGTTGATGTTCATTATTTATATATTGTTCATAATAATTATGTTGAATATGTTGTTTATTATCATGCTACCCATTTTTAATTTTGTTGAACATTGTTATTATGTTGAATAATGAACTGTAAAGAAATTTTTAAAGAATTTATATATTTAAATTTATGTTTTATAAGGCTATGTATGGATAGACCTTACAATATCTCAACACATGATTCACAAAAATCGAGTGTGTCTGTCTCAGTTGGATAATAAATTGGGTAATTGCACTCAATGTATAACGAATATATGTTTTGGTATTAACTAGATACAACAATGATCCAATATGTTGTCTATATAGGGTCAGATCAATCTGGCCGGTATTGGAATAATACACAATTAGTTTCTTCAGATTCGTCACCATTGGTGTAGCCATGTGTTTACAATTCATTATCCCATACTTTTTCAATATCTCAAATGTGTACTTCCCCTGAATTAGGAAGATCTCATTAGTTCTTTGCCACACCTCTAGTGTCAAGAAATAGTGCATCATACCAAGATCCTTCATCTCAAACTCAAAGGCCAATGCATACTTACATTCAATAATAAGGCTCTCTGTACCAGTGAAGAGTAAATCATTAACGTAGAGGACCAGAATCAGAGCATCACCATTAACAGTATTGTAGTACATGTTGGGATCAACAACACTTATGTTGAAGGCCAAACTCATTAGGTTTCCATCAATCCTCGCATACCAAGATCGAGGTTCGTTCTTGAGTCCATAGAGGGCCTTCTTCAATCTACACACATGAGACTCTTTCTCATGTATGACAAAACCATATGGTTGTTCGATGTATATTTCTTCCTCAATCTCTCCATTGAGAAAGGTTGTCTTCACATCGATATGATGTAGTCTCCAACACATGGATGTTGCGAGGGAAATAATCATCCAGATAAAAGTGTGTTGAGAAACAAGAGCGAATGTCTCCTCATAATATATTCCCTCGAGCTGAGATAATCCTCTAGAAACAAATCTTTCTTTGTGCTTCTCGATGCTTCCTTCAATTGTATGTTTGATATTATACATCCGTTTGGAAGTCACTACAGACTTCTCTTCAGATATATATATATATATATATATATATATATATATATAAATGGAAGAATGTATTCTCAGTGTTTTCCAAACATCAACACTCCCTTTCAATGAGGGAGACATTCTCAACCAAGGTTGTTCACCATAGGTACACCCTCATGAGTGAATGTTAGCATGATGCAAACTGACACGTGGAAAACACCTCAAGCAACTTGAGTCCATATTATTCCTTGTCATGATCAAGGAAGGACTACATCTAGACCCATTTACCACAAGTGCACCTTGATGATAAATGTATCTTATCTCCCTTAGTTTGCAACATAATCTAGGAGAATCTCCGCCCGATTCTGAAACATCCAAACTCCCCCTTATCTAGGGAGGTATATTTCCATAGTAGTACATAACTACTATCTAGAGACACAAAGTCTCCTCCAGTGGTACACAACCACCATAGTAGAAAAATTGTTTTCACACATGGCACTCCCATATGGACTTCTAGAGGCTACACCCTCTAGAAACACTAGGGCCAACTCCCATAATGTGTGACATCAACGGTCAAATCCCTTGACATGTCCTCATGTGCTCTCCACATGGTACATTGGGATATAATCCCAAATGAACTTGTCCCTTCTCAAATAAGTTTCTCATTTATCGCTTATTGAATAAGTGTCCTCACATATAAACTCAACTCAACTCATATCAACTTAGCACTCCCATGTGGACTTATAGTGGCTACACCCTCTAGAAACACTAGGGTAAACTCCCATAGTGTGTGATGTCAATGGTAAACTCCCTTGAAATGTCCTCATGTTCTCTCCACATGGTACATTTTGATATAATCCCAAACCCTCTTATCCCTTCTTAGATAAGTGTCATAATAGATCAATTCACTTCATTTAAAGAGGAGTATGATATAGAGAATTTTTTAGGAAGATACAAACATAAACACTCCCTTTCAGTGAGGGAGGCATTCTCTTCCACACCAAGTCTGTCACGAAAGTACTCGAACTTCATCCTGGTAAGGGGTTCGATAAGAACATCAACAACCTCCTCATTTGTAGGAAGGTATTTCACCAATACTTCCTTCCTTTAAACCATGTCTCATATGTAATGGTACATGATCTCAATGTGTTTCGATTTTTCATGAAACACTATATTGTCTGAGAGATTCACACAACTCTTCTTATCACAATGAGTAATGGTAGAATTTAGCACATGTCCAAATAAATATGCAAGGAGCTTGTGAAACCAAACTGCTTCACGGACTTCCGCACTCAATGCAATGTACCTACTTCTGCAGTAGTAAAGGGCACATAAGTTTTTTTCCTGCTACATGAGGAAACCATCGTAGATCCCAAAGTGAAGAAACACTTGGAGGTTATCTTCTTGTCCATTGTGCTCCCTGCCCAATCCGAGTGAGTATATCTCTACAATATCATGTCAATACTAGAAGTATATCTCAGACCATGTCCAATTTTTCCTCGTAGGTATCCCAAAACATGTTTCACATCAATCTAGTGTGTCTATCACAGTTGGATCATAAATTGGATAAGTGCACTTACTTCATAGAAAATATATGGTTTGGTGTTAACCAAATAGATCAATGATCCAATCAGTTGTCTGTATAGGGTCGGATCAATTTGGTCGAAATCAGAAGAATACACACTTAGTTTCTTCATATTCGTCACCATTGGTGTAGCCATGGGTTTACATTTCATCATCCCAAACTTTTTCAATATCTCAACTGTGAACATCCCTTGACATAAGAAGATCTCATAAGTTCTCTGCCACACCTCTAGTCCCAAGAAGTAGTGAATCGATGCTTCTATCAGCTATATGTTTAATCTTATACATCCATTTGGATGTCACTACAGACCTCCCTTCACGTGGTGGAACAATATCCCACACATCATTCTTCATGAGGGACATATAATCCTCCATCATGGCATCTCTCCATATTAGTTTACTAGATTCCTCCTCATAACATGAAGGTTCAAAATCAATTATGTGTCTCATAGTTGCGACATAGCACAAATATCTTTGAGGTATTTTTCTCTCTCATAAGGTACCATGAGGATTTGCATGTACTTTTGCCTCTTGCAGAGTCTGATGATCCCATGTAGGTCGCTTATGACCTACTACAATATATCTGGGAACATCAACTTGAGGTAAAATATCAATGGGATCAATAACCTCAATTGTCTTCCTATGAACTGTTGGAGGGTGAGGGGGAGAAGGAACCATCTGTTCCTACTTCTCACTATCAATTTCCATGCAAGATCCTCTAAATCTCATGAAGGATACCTCCTCCTCAAAGGTAACATTTGTTCTCACCTCAATTTCTCTTTGACCAATGAGTTAGATCTGATATGCCTTCAAAGACTCACTATACCCCACAAATGTACCCTTTCTACCTGAAGGGTCTAGTTGGTCCTTTTCTCTTTGGGTATATGCATGTATACTTGACACCCAATGAAGTGTCCAACCTTAGGTTTCACTCCAGTGAAGGCCTCCTCGAGATTCATGTTCCTTAAAGTCTTATGAGGACTTATGTTATGAACATACACTACAGTCATGGATGCTTCTTCCCACAAAAACATAGGTAAATGTTGATCATGAATCATCTCCTTGACTTCATCAACAATAGATATGTTTTTCCTCTCTGTGACCCAATTATGTTTAGGGTTGTAAGGAATAGTGTACTCCCTCTTGATTTCTACCTCAATGTATAAATCACTGAAATCTTGGGAGATTCATTCTCCTCCATTATCTCATCTCAACACTTTGATCTTATTTCAGGTCATATTTTCTACCTTTTCTCTATACTCCTGAAATATGGCAAGGACTCCATCCTTGGTCCTCAAGAATTAAATCGAAGTCTTCCGCGAGTGGTCATCAATGAAGAGAACATAGTATAGGTAGATCCACTCAAGGAAGAAATTGTCATGGGTTCACATAAAACTGTATGAAGCAAGTCTAATATCCCCTTGGATATCTTGTCGTTGCTCGGAAAGGACCCCTTGGCATTCTTTCCAAGAGAACAACCTATGAAAATGCCATCATGTTCAACATGGATCTTTGGAAGGCTTGTCACCATCTTCGTGGGAGCGAGAAGAGATCTATAATTTAAATGAGCAAGTCTCCTATACTATAGTTTTATCAAACTAATTGAATCATTGATTAAGGCCTGAATTGGTCGGACAATCAATCTGTACAATATGTCCTCTTGAACAACAATCACCCAAGAAGAATCCATACTAGAGTTCTTATTCCTTGCAAGAACCTTTCTATCAGAGAAAGCAACCTTGTAGCCTTTGTTCACTAAGGCTAAAATAGAGAGAAGGTTCCTTCTCATCCCAGGTACGGGAATCCAATTGTAAGGAAGTGGATCCAAATCCCTTCACAGTATATCTCACATCATCCCTGATGCAGGCGCACCAACCAGGGCACGCCCGCTCTCATAGGATCTTCTTCCTCTTGGCCCGAAGAACTCCAAGGTCCTTCTAATTCCCTATCGATAAATCTACTCCCACAGTTCTCTTGTGCGATCCCCCCTCCTTGATTTATCGGGGAATCAAAACTCGTGACTTCGCAAGTTCAAAGGTAGAAAACTGGGTTCTCAGATCCCCGAGACCCGATGGTCATTCAACTCGCTGAATTTTCCCTGAGGGATTTCGCTACTCGCGACCTCGTAGGTTAAACTGTCGAACTTTCACCTTCCTATTCCGTGAATCCCCGAGATGCGAGAATTCAACAGAATGTTGACTTCTATCTCCAAGCAACATGTGTCCACCCATTGACCACGTGGGTCCCACCTTATGCTCTACCACGCACGTCCACACGAGCCCCTGTTCTTGGCACTTCATGACTCGCAAATACTAACACCTATATTTCGAGACTTCTCGCGGCGAGATCCCGAGGTTTTCGTGCCACCTGTATCCCACTTGCACTCCGCTATGGCCCAGGCTTCTCTCTAGCTGTCAGGATATCGCCCCTCGCAATCTCGTGATCCCCGTAGTCAAACTCTTGGGCCTTTTCTTGTGAGAGTCTGATACGCGATCCCACGTGCGGATCCAACAGTCCTCCTGTGTTCCGGATCCAACGATTATCCCCTTCTCGCTACTCATGTTTTCGTGACTTGGGATACCCAATGTTTGGGTTCTCACCCTGCGAACTTCTGAGTTCACAAGGTCCTTAGATCTCTGCCACCTATCCTTCTTAGATGGACGGCTCCTGTCCTCTCGCCACTTCGCCACTTCGTGACTTGGAGTACCCAATACTTGGGTTTTCAACCTGCGAACTCCCGAGTTCGCGAGATCACCGATCTCTGCCACACGTCCTCTTCTGATGGATGGCTCGTGTCCTCTCACCACCTCGTCACTCACAACTTGGAGTACCCAATACTTGGGTTTTCAACCTGCGAACTCCCGAGTTAAAAATATCACCGATCTCTTCCACGCATCCTCTTCATATGGACGGCTCCTATCCTCTCGCCACTTCTCCACTCACGACTTGGAGTACCCAATACTTGGGTTTTCAACCTGCAAACTCCCGAGTTCCTGATATCACTGATCTCTGCCACCTATCCTCCTCAGATGGACGGCTCTTGTGACTCTAAATCGACGGCTCTACCTCTCCTAAGCTTCAACCTCTTCGGAATCTTCTCGTTGTAACCTCCTTGCACCTCTGCAAGATCTAGCAATCCTCAGAACTTCATGAAATCTCCTTAGAGGATTTCGACCATCTGTTACTCCTTGTATAACCCACGAAATGAGAAAAATGTATCTCTCCATAAGATTCCTTCGTCGCTTCGCCAACCTGCAACGCTTCTCTTCGTCTTCTGACAGCAACTTCTCTACACTGAACCTTCAGTAAACTCGAAGGTCTATTCCTCTTGAGCGTTTCCACAACTTCAGCCTTCAAAAAGAACCTCTTGCATGTACTCCTTGTGGAAAATCTTTGATCACGTCTAAGTGTTGAAGTTCATCTTGACCCTGCGCACACCTACAGCAGCAGTCTTTCAAAGTTTCTTCTCGGATACACGACTGAGACTTTACTTAGCCTGCACACTCCTTGCACGGATTTTAGCAACCCGCTTCCACTTCCGATAGCTTTGAGAACAAAAGTTTAACTCCCTGAGCCTTCTGTCAACGCACTCCTTGCGGACGAATTCAACTGCACCCCTTGCAGGAATCCTTGCTCAAAGGAGAAACAATCGTAACTCACTTCACCTCCTCTCGGACTTCTATCTTAACACATGAAATCATACGCACGGCGTAACAAAAAATTCCTAACAGGAAGAAACATTCATAAACAGAGCATTCAACACACATACACAGAGAATAACACAACAACCATGAATCTGAATCAACTTCTTCTATTAATTCAAGATCTATACATGGGTGTTATTCTACAACTCTCTGCTATTCTCCTATGCTCTAGATTCTTCTAACTTCTGATAATGTTACAACGATACAAATGAGGGTGTCTATATCCGGTTTCCCTCCTGCGCTCTAAAAACTGTCTAATCTAAGAATTCAATTCTATCTACCTGCAAATACTACTATAAATGCCTCTGTCTATCTCAGACGGGAGCGTATGGCTCGAGGCCTGATTACATTCTTACCAAGGTGCCTAAATTAAATGATCTCATTTATATCCAACGCATCAACTTCAAGGGAAAATTTAAAAATTCAAAAACTTGCGCTGGACATCTTCCAGCTGTCTTCTGCCTCCACGTTGGTTTTGCTTGTCGTGAGGGATGCTCCTGCATCATACTCCCTCGCTTGAAAATTTGCATGGGCTCCTGTCCATGAGCTCCTGCATGGTATGTCCATGCTTCTGAATCTCTGCTTCAGTCTCCCAGCTGGCATCTTTAACTGGATGACCCTTCCACTTAACCAAATATTCAAAATATTCTTTCCTCTTGGTTTTCTTCCCCACTCATTTGTTCAGTATCTGCTCCATCTGTGGCTTCTCTGCAACTGGCATCTTCTTTTTCCACTGGACCGATAGTTGATCATCACTTTCTTCTCCTGCTTCATCAGCTCTATATGGATATAAATCTGAAACATTAAATATCAGAGATATTCCAATGCCCTCTAGTAACTCAATCTCATAAGCATTCTATCACATATTCTTCAAGACTTTGCATGGCCCAATTTTCTTCATCTTCAGCTTGTTGTATGTTCCTCTCAGGAACCTTTCTTTCCTCAAATGCACCAGAACTAGATCACCAACTTCAAACGGAAGTTGTATCAGATGTTGATCTTCTCTGTGCTTCTACTCCTGACTTGACTTCGATAGTCTCTCCTTCACCTGGTCGTGAAGTTCCTTCATCGCTTCAGCGAATTCTACTACACTAGCACTGCTAGTATCAGCCTATTCTAAATCCCTCAGTTCAGAAAATCCTCTCAGTTGCATCCCATATACGATTTGAAATGGACTTTTCCCTGTGCTCCAATTTACTGAGTCATTGTAAGCAAACTCTGCTTGCGGTAATATGCTATCCCAGCTGTTATGGTGTTCTGTCACCAAGCTCCTCAAAAAATCTCCCAGACTTTTGTTGACCACTTATGTTTGTCCATCTATCTGAGGATGATAAGCAAAACTAAACATAAAATTAGTTCACAGTTTCTTCCACAATGTTCTCCATAAATTCCCTATGAATTTTGTGTCCCTGTCCGAAACTATGCTTTTCGACAATCCATGAAGTCGAACAATCTCCTTGAAGAACAAATTTGCGATGTGAGTCGCATCACTGGTTTTCTGGCATGGAATGAAATGTGCCATCTTAGAAAACCTGTCAACTATGAAAAATATTGAATCAACACCTCTTTGTGTCCTCAGAAATCCCAATACAAAATCCATGCTAATTTCATCCCACGGCCTCTCAGGTATGGGCAATGGTTGATAAAAACCCACATTCCGTTTCCTTCCTTTTGAATGCTGGAAAATTCTACATCTGTCCACAAACTTCTTGGCTTCTGACCGCATCCCTGGCCAAAAGTATGACTCGCTCATCTTTGCAAATGTATTATCATGGCCAAAATGTCCATCCAATCCTCCACTGTGCTTTTCCTTCAACAAGTTCTCCCTCATGGAGCAATTTGGAATACACAGTTGATTGTCTTTGAACAACAATCTATCCTGGATCATGTACTCTATCCACTGGCTTTTGTCTCTGAGAACTAGATTCTCAGTTGCTTCGTAAGCTTCCTTAAAGTCTGAATCATCTGCATACATGTCCTTGAGATCATCAAAGCCTAACGTCCTGACTTTGAACTCCTGCAACAACAAACACTTCCTGCTCAAAGAATCAACAACTTTGTTAGCAGTACCAGAAATATGTTTTATCACAAAAGTGAAGTTTTGCATGTATTCAACCCACTTAGCATGCCTCTGATTCAACTTTTCCTATTGAGTCACAAATTGTAATGCATGGTTATCACTATATAAAACAAATTCTTTTGGAATCAAATAGTGCCTCCATTTGTTCAATGCCTGTATGATGGCATAGAATTATTTATCATATGTGGAGTATTTATCTTTTGCCTCATTCAGCTTCTCGCTAAAATATGGAATCGGTCTGTGCTCCTGACTCAAGACCGCTCCTATGGCAAACCCGCTTGCATCACATTTCACCTTAAATGTTTTCTGAAAATATGGCAACACCAGAATTGGTTGCTCTGTAATCTTTCGTTTCAACAAATTGAAACTCTTTTCAGCCTCTTCCATCCAGTGAAAATATTTATGTCTTTTCTTCACTGTATCCATCATTGTTTCACTAATTCCACTGAAATTTCTAATGAATTTCCGGTAGAAACTAGCCAGTCCATGAAAACTCCTCACCTCAAATACGTTCCTTGGTGATGGCCAATTATTGATCACCTCCACCTTATCTGGATCCATCCTCAACTCATTTGCAGAAATAACAAACCCCAAATAAATGAGTTATGTCTTCATGAATGAGGACTTCTTCATGTTTATCAGCAGCTTCTCTTGCTGTAATCTCTTCATCACAATAGCCAAATGCCTCAGATGTTTAGCCTTTGTTTTGTTGAAAACCAATATGTCATCGAGATACATGATGACAAATTTCCCAATGAACTCCTTCAGGACTTCATTCATCAACCTCATAAAGGTACTCGGTGCATTCGTCAAGCCAAATGGCATGACAAGCCATTCTTACAAACCTTCATTTGTCTTGAATGTTGTTTTCCATTCGTCACCTTCTCTCATATGAATCTGATGATATCCACTCTTCAAATCTATCTTTGAAAAAAAAAAATCTCCGCTTAAGCAATCCATCAAATCATCCATCCTTGGCAATGGGAATCTATACCTGATAGTTATCTTGTTTATCACTCTTGAATCAGTGCACATCCTCCAGCCTCCGTCTTTCTTCGGACTAAGTATTGTTGGAACAACACATGGACTCAAGCTTTCTCTGACCAACCCCTTGTCCAATAAATCCTGGACCTGTCTTTTAACCTCCTCATTCTCCTGCGGCGTCAATCTGTACGCGGATTTGTTTGGCACAATAGATCCTAGTATGAGGTCTATATGGTGACTCACACTCCTCATCGGTGGAAACGAACGAGGTAGTTCATCCACTACAATATCAGCGAACTCTTCCAGCAGTTCCTGAACTTCTCCTGGAAAATCGTCCACTCTTGTGCTACTGAGAACAATTTTCAGTTTTCTAGCCACAAAGAATTGTGGATCCGCCTTCTTCTTAACTTCTGTAAGAAGTTCCTTCCCACTCATGAGAAGTATTATGTTTTTTACCTCCAGCTTCACCTCTTTATCTTCAATTGGACACAACATATGAGTTCTCCCATTCCTCTCCAGGGTATATGTATTTTTCCTCCCATCATGAATTACATTTCTATCATATTGCCATGGTCTACCCAACAATAAATGACAGACATCCATAGGAATAACATCACATAAAATTTTATCATTATATCCTCCTATCTTAATGTCAACTAAGCACTATTTAGTGACATTTACCTGATGTCCCTTCTATAGCCATGAAACTTTGTATGGACTCGGGTGATCAGTTGTCTCCAGCTCCAACTTTTCTACCATCTCGGTTGAAACGAGATTATCGATGCTTCCACTGTCCACGATGACCTTGCACACTCTATCCTTGGTCTTGCAAGCAGTCCTAAAAAGATTGTTCCTCTGCGCTGGATTCTCCATCTCTTTCTCTGGCATCAAAATGACCTTTCGCATCACCAATGATCTTCTGCCTTCAGCGTACTCTGCCTCAAAATCTCACCTTTGTGCCTAAGCATTGTGAGCTTCTCCTCCATCCTTCTTCCTATCTGGACAGTCAACTGACTTGTGCCCATTCTTTCCACATGTGAAGCAAGTGATTACTCCACCTCTTCCTCTTCCTCTACCTCTGGTACGAGGAAACCTATTCTTATCAGCATATCCTCCTCTCTGCTCAGTATGTTTCTCTTTTTGCTCAGCATATGGCCTTCTCTGTGAGGTTCCACCTCTCTCTCTCTGAGTCTGAGGTTTCTTCCAGTCATCCTTGGGATTCTAGTATCTATCTTGGGCAACTGCTTTGCCTCTGGGATGACGTCTGCCTCTGCCCTTCTGACTTAGTTTACGTCTCAGCTTCTCCTCAGCTTTCAGAGCCAATTGGTAAGCATCCTCCACCGTTCGTATGGTTTCCATGTTTAGTTCATCCTAAATTTCATACCTCAGGCCATTCATATACCTAGCCACCTTTTCTTCATTGCTTTCACGATGACCTGCTCTCATATTTAACCTATAAAATTCCTCTGTATACTCTTTCACTGTCATCAGTTTCTGTCTCAGGTTCTGCATCCTCCTAAACAGAGAAATTTGATAATCTTTGGGAATGAATTTTGCCTTCATATTTGCAATCATCCTGTCCCGGCTCTTAATCTTCTGCTTTCCTTGGCAATGCCTATCAACTTACAGTTCATCCCACCACAAGGCTGCATGTCCTTTTAATCTTGTGACAGCATGAATGACCTTCTTATCATCTTCGATATCTTCATAATCAAAGTAAGTGTCAAGAGCTCTAATCCAATCTAGCAGCTCTTCTGCATCTAGAATCCCTTCATAAGCTGGAATGTCCATCCTTGTTTTCGAACTGATCCGAGCGATTTCTTCGTCTTCATGTCCAGCATCACCTTCATCCTCGGATTCACTGATATCTCCCACATCAGTGTTTCGCCTTTGTCTTATCTCCATGTCCTCCATTCTGGCACGAATATTTCGCATTCCTCTCTCCACGTCTAGATTCTGTCCTTGCCTACCTCTTTCTCTGGACATTTCTCTTCCTCTAGAGAATTCCCTTTCCTCCTCTGGATCGGGTGATTGTCTACCTCTTCTCCTTGGAGGCATGGTGAATTCTCCTTTTTCTCTGTTATAGAAAGCAAAGAAGTTTTTCTATGCTCTGATACCACTTGATGTAGGTGCGCCAACCAGGGCACATCCGCTCTCATAGGATATTCTTCTTCTTGGCCCGAAGAACTCCAAGGTCCTTCTAATTCCCTATCGCGAAATATGCTCCCACAATTCTCTCATGCGATCCCCCCTCCTTGATTTATCAGGGAATCAGAACTCGTGACTTCGTGAGTTCAAAGGTAGAATACTGGGTTCTCGGATCCCCAAGACCCGATGGTTAGTCAACTCGCTAACTTTTCCCTGAGGGATTTCACTACTCGCGACCTCGTAGGTTAAACTGTCGAACTTTCACCCTCCTATTCCGCGAATCCCCAAGATGCGAGAATTCAACGAAATGTTGACTTCTATCTCTAGGAAACACGTGTCCACCCATCGACCACGTGGGTCCCACCTTATGCTCTGCCACGCACGTCCACACGAACCCCTGTTCTCGGCACTTCTTGACTCGCGAATCCTAACACCTATATTTCGGGACTTCTCATGGTGAGATCCTAAGTTTTTCATGCCACCTGTATCCCACTTGTGCTCCGCTATGGCCCACGCTTTCTCCATCTATCAGGATATCGTCTCTCACAATCTCGCGATCCCTGTAGTCAAACTCTCAGGCCTTTTCTTGCAAGACTCCGATACGCGATCCCACATCTGAATCCAACGGTCCTCTTGTGTTTCGGATCCAACAGTTATCCCCTTCTTGCTACTCGCGTCTTCGCGACTTGAGATACCTAATGTTTGGCTTCTCACCCTGCAAACTTCCGAGTTCACGAGATCCTTAGATATCTGCCACCTATCCTTCTCAGATGGACGACTCCTATCCTCTCACCACTTTGCCACTTCATGACATGGAGTACCAAATACTTGGGTTTTCAACCTGCAAACTCCCGAGTTCACGAGATCACCGATCTTTGGCACACGTCCTATTCATATGGACGGCTCCTGTCCTCTCGCCACTTCACCACTCGTGACTTGGAGTACCTAATACTTGGGTTTTCAACCTGTAAACTCCCGAGTTCGTGAGATCACCGATCTCTGCCACGCGTCCTCTTCAGATGGACGTCTCCTTTCCTCTCACCACTTTGCCACTCGCGACTTGGAGTACCCAATACTTGGGTTTTCAACCTGTGAACTCCCGAGTTCATGAGATCATCGATCTCTTCCTTCTTTCCTCGTCAGATGGATGGCTCTTGTGACTCTGAATCGACGGCTCTGCCTCTCCTGAGCTTCAAACTCTTCATAATCTTCTCGCCATAACCTCCTTCCACCTCTACAAGATCTAACGATCCTCGAAACTTCGTGAAATCTCCTCAGAGGATTTTGACTATCCGTTCCTCTTTGTATAACCCACGAAATGAGAAAAATGTATCTCTCCATGAGATTCCTTCACCTCTTCGCCAATCTATGACGCTTCTCTCCGTCTTCTAACAACAACTTCTCTACACTGAACCTTCAGTAAACTCGAAGGTCTATTCCTCTTGAGCTTTTCCACAACTTCAGCCTTCAGGAAGAATCTATTGCATGCACTCCTTGCAGAAAATATTCGATCACGTCTAAGTGTTGAAGTTCTCTTGACCCTGCGCACACCTACAACAGCAGTCTTTCAAAGTTTCCACTCGGATACACGACTAAGACTTTACCTAGCCTGCGCACTCCTTGCACGGCTTTTAGCAAACCACTTCCACTTCCGAGAGCTTTGAGAACAAAATTTTAACTCCCTGAGCCTTCTGTCAATGCACTCCTTGCGGACAACTTCAATTGCACCCCTTGCAGGAATCCTTTCTCAAAGGAGAAACAATCGTAACTCACTTCACCTCCTCTCAGACTTCTATCTTAACACATGAAATCATATTCACTGCGTAACGAAAAATGCCTAACAGGAAGAAACATTCATAAACAGAGCATTCAACACACATACACAGAGAATAACACAACAACCATGAATCTGAATCAACTTCTTCTATTAATTCAAGATTTATACATGGGTGTTCTTCTACAACTCTCTACTATTCTCCTATGCTCTATATTCTTCTAACTCCTGATAATGTTACAACGATACAAATGAGGGTGTCTATATCTGGTTTCCCTCCTGCGCTCTAAAAACTGTCTAATCTAAGAATTTAATTCTATCTACCTGCAACTACTACTATAAATGCCTCTGTCTATCTCAGACGGGATCATATGGCTTGAGGCATGATTAAATTCTTACCAAGGCACCTAAATTAAATGATCTCATTTATATCTAGCGCATGAACTTCAAGGGAAAATTTAAAAATTCAAAAACTTGCGCTCGACGTCTTCCAGCTATCTTCTGCCTCCACGTTGGTTTTGCTTGTCGTGAGGGATGCTCCTGCATCAATCACCAACTACAACATGAAAAATATATTCTTTATCTACTAGATCTGTAAGGTGCTCTTTGTATCGAGTCATATGCCTCAAAGCACCACTGTCAATCAACCAAATATCATTACTAGTAGGAACCATACTTGAGAGGGATGAAATGAAGAAGAACTCTTCATCATTCATGCTTTCATTCCTTGACTTCCTCTAAGGTGGTTCTAAATCAACAATAGAAATAGAAGAAATTTGCTTCCCTTTCTTCCATGTAGGAAATATTTTCACATAGTGGCCATACTTGTCACATATGAAACATTGAACCTTTGACATCTCCTTCTTTTCGTGCTTAGAAGTTGGTGTTGACTTCCTTCCTTTAAATTTTTTTTTGAAACATCTCCTTTTCCTTTGATTTCCCTTGCATGAGTGGCAAGGTATTCATTGTAATGATAATGGTAACATTCCATGCCTCTAGCTGCAAGTCTAGTCTCCTCTTGAGTACATTATTCCCATAAATGATCAAACTTGGAAATTTTGAACGCCCACTAATAATTTGAATGAATTGATCTGAGTGTCTTGGAATACCATTAAGGGTAATCATTACAAGTTCTCTATTAGAGATGATTTCTCCAACAGAACCCAACTGACCTCTGATCTTTGAAATCTTCATGAAGAAGGTGGAAACTATATCAAACTTTGTCATCTTAAGATCATGAAGCTGGTGTCTCAAGGAAAGTGATTTATTGGTGTTGTTTCTCTCAAACAACTTCTTCAAGGATTTGTACATCTACTTAGTAATTTTCAAGTTGGATATGTGAGGGATTAAATGGTATTTCACAGAATAGATAATGATCTTTCTCGCCTTTGCATAAATCTCCCTCCATTGATATTTATCTGCATCATCAATTGATTCTGGTACAACTTCTTCTACATAATTCATTAGGTCAATCTCTTCTAGAGTAATGAGCAATCTATATTTCCAAGAACTAATGTTGGTTGTTCCATCAATCCTATCTTCCACCAAAATATAGTTCACCATGGTTGTTGGAAGAGTGCAGAAACTTTAACCTGAGTTGCAACAAAACAATGAATTGCAAGAGTTGTTGTAGAAGTTCAACACATGTGCAATAGTATTGTTTCAAGAACGTTGTTCTAATACCATGTTGGAGTTTAATGTTGTTCAATTACATTCAATTTTTTTACAAATTTACATGAATTGAAGCTTAAACCATGAACAATAAAAAAAATAATAATCAAGGTAACAAGAAGAATAACCATGCAGAAAGTATAGTAAGAAATGCCAAGACAAAATTATTATAATAGATTTATATATTATTAAAATGATAAGAGTTACATATATATAGAACACATAAAGATCATCCATGAAAGGATGTGTCCCTTGGATAATAAGTAACTACTTATTGATTAAGTATATTTATATGTTATA
>SNQJ01S0000155.1:79153-89447 GCA_010110895.2 Picea sitchensis
AAAAAATACATAATATTTAGGTTAGAATTAGAAATATAAAAATATTATTTTTTTCACACATACGTGGATGAACGAGATATATAAACTATCATATTTAAAAAAATACATAATATTTAGGTTAGAAACGTGGATGAACGAGATATATAAACTATCATATTTAAAAAAATACATAATATTTAGGTTAGAATTAGAAAGATATTATTTTTTTGTGTTATGAAAGAAATTATATATATATATATATATATATATATATATATATATATAAACTATCATATTTAAAAAAAATTACATAATATTTAGATTATAATTAGAAATAGAAAAAAATTATTTTTTGTGTTTTGAAAATAGATAAATGAATCATTTTCTTCCCATACAAATCTTGGGAATTATAAATCTTAATAGTTATTGGTTGGAGATACTTTAATTTAAGGGATTAGAAATGACCATATGTGTACATGTATTTTCATGCTTTTGTGCTATGAGAAATAAGATTATCAATAATAGTTTTATTTAAAAGTTATTTATATTTATCTTTTAAATATTTTTAAGTAAAAGTCAGTTATCTTGTAAATAATATAAGTATTTTGGTTAACATATTTGTTAATATAGTAGAATGTTATTCGAAATTAGATTAAGAATTTAAGTGAATCAAATTGATATATGTAAAGTTTAAGGAGGTATACATACCCTATTTTTTTTGGATTTGAACTTGTGATTTTTTAGGAGGAAACACTTGTTCTTAATCATTAAACCCATTCAAGTTGTATAATACCTAATAATGACCTTTAAATATACAAAGACAAAGGGATGAAAATAAACTCCTAAATTAAACTATAATATGTATTAAATATTTTAATTCATTGGAATAAGAATATGGTTTTCCTTGAAATTTATTAATGTTTAATATTGTTGTTATAAAATTTGAAGTTTATTTTCTTTCTTCTTAAATTCACTTTTGTATTTTTTTAATCTTGGTATTTTTATTTTTAAATTTTATTTCAATCCAATTTTAATTTCATTATATATTTTAATTTTAATAATTATTTTATTTATTCATTTTCTTTTTTTATTTACATTAAAATTTAATTTAAATTACGCTGGATGGGGTGACACGTCGAGCATCCAAGACACCTAGAGCGGAGCCAAGCCTGGCCTTAAATGAGGTAGGTCGACCCCCACCCCCTCAACATTAAGGATGGGAGTTGGCCCCAACCACCATTCTCATGACATGAGACTTCTATATCGCGTGAGCAGTCCGGAGTTGTAGTCAATTAAGAAGGGGGAGTTAATGGAGGAGGTCGTACTGTCGCTCCATCTGTTTATGACTAGCCTGCGCCATGGATTCATCCAGTTCGATTTCGCCCAGCATCAGTTCTGCAATTGTGAGCTCTGGGGCAGCCACCATTCCACCCTATGCACTGTATCCATCAGAAATTTCATTCTGATGCCGCGATAATGAGGGAAGCCACGTCGTAGCTCTGCCTGGTATACCCTAGCTGCTCGACGAAAGAGGCTGCAAAGGATGGAACGATCCTTATCTATGGTTTGGACTCAACTCGCGCGCCGAGCAACTGTGGTCAGAACACTTCCTATGGCATATGTGGAAGAGGTCTTCCCAGAGGAGCCAATTCATGTTCCTTCGGAGCATCTCCTCTTCACTGTGCCCGATAACTTGCAGCCATCAAGCAACTTTCTGGAGGAAGACACCATGGTCGTCATTAAGGAGTAACAAGCTCGCGACATAGGGAAAGTGCAATTAGAAGCGTTTTCCACCTGCTACATAGAGGAGGAGACTCCAAAAGAGCTGGATTCTCAGAAGGCCGCACCCGTAGCTGGATACACCTCAGACAAAGGCATGGAGAGCGGCAAGAAGGAGGGAACAGGCATGGAGCAGCAAAGGGAGGCAACACCAAGTGAGGCCGAGGAGAACAAGTCAAGAGGCATGACGAGGGAGGGTGGCAAGGTCCTCACGCCACCTTCCATCTCGTCCATGCACGAATAATGGCATTTCCAACCACCTTTTTTCCACCCGAAACACCCAGAATTGTTGTTTGATTTGTGGGGTCAGATGTCGAACCAAGTCCACTATGGCACTGTCATGAGCCAACGTTTGGATATGCTATACGATGCCTTTTCCAACGCATCAACAGGGCAGAGATGCCCAACTTGTGCGCAACCCTTCATGATGCGAGCTAGGGAAGGAGCACAGGATAATGATGTCGACATTGCCACCTCTGAGGCCACCGGGTAATGGAAAATGGTTATTCTTATGGTTTCTAGTTTTGTTTCTTAGGGTTATGGTTATGCTTCTAGCTGTATTTTGTAAAACTATAGTCACAGTTGAGACTATGGAACACCATCCGTCCTAGTTTCCTACGGGTAGGATAGATGGTGAACCGCCTACTTTTGACCAAGATAACACTAGTTGCCAGTTGTTATGGTTTTTTCTAAATCAGAGGAACAGCTGGAGGCCTAAGTATAGTTGTATTTTTGCCACTTAATATAACAGGAACCACCACTTTTTTACTTAAAAAAAAATTTAAAAATTTAATTTAAATTATATTAATCCACGTTTTACTATATTTTGAAATTTAGTTGGTAAGTTGATATCACGTTTTGATTGCCTAGGATGGGGTGTTACATAGAAATCAATGAATGTGACATCCTCGATGACATCTCCATCTTGCAAAGACCTTACACTCTCTCTGGGATCAAGGATCATCCCCATTCCTTCAATGCAGATTAAACGATTTGCTTGGGCTTTGATTTTGACGATGGCCATTATTTAGAGATATAGTTCATTAGCTAGGGTGGCGAAGGACATACCATTAATGATATTAATGATGAGCCCAACCATCATCCTAGGGACTTGCACACTCAAGATCTCCCTATGAAAGATTAATTTCACTTTGTAAATCATAGTTCTCCTCCTGTCTGTCTCGCGTCAGTCCAGTTTTCAAGTAATTCTTCCCCCCCCTTTCTCTCTAGAGAACCCATGATATCTTTTCCTCCCTTCACCATGCTACGTGAGAGAGGCAACCCCAAACGATTTAGTGGAGTCTTCTGCAGTCCCGTAGGATGACGTTATTTTCTCTTCCCTGTTGTACCTCAATATGGTGTTCTTTCCCCTCATTCTTCCCCTTCTCCTGTGCATTTAGATTCACCTCCCCCCCTAGTTGGCCCTTCCAACCCTCCTCCCTCAGATATTTTAGATGGCTTCCCAATTCAAATGGAGGCCCTGCCACATGTGGAGACTCCTCCACGTTTCCCCCCTTTTTAATCAATGTCAGGATTCAAGTCACTAAACACTACACTTCCCATGTTATCCTCTTCTCCCATTCTCCTAACTTCGAGGGATAGTGCCAACATTCACCCACAAGTGATTTTGACCCCATTTTAAATCCTTATGTATGAACAACCCCTTATTATTGCAATCTTTCAATGTGATAACACATAAGATAAATTCAAACATGAGATCATGGAGAAACATCTAAACTAGCTTATGGCCTCCTATGCTACTCCAGGCCTAGAGTTGGATCGTGAGAACTTGTTGTAGGTAGTTATGGTACCTGCATTGTCGAGTTCACCCAAGGAAGGAACTTCAGGAGACACTCCAGGTTCATAAGAGCGATGTTGCTTATAATTATGTCTTTTTTTGTTTACAACGGTATAGTTAGCTATTGTTGGGTTCTATTTTTTTCTAGCCTCTACCTTAGACATTTAAGTTTTGTTCTTAGTTTAGTGGGAAAACTCTAGGCTGGTATTTTTGAAAATAGTTTTCAAACATTCAAAGCTTGGTACATAGGTTGGTTTCCTATTTTGGCAACCTCTTTATCAGGGCTCTCTCTCTATTTTGTAATTATTGTCGATTTCAAGTAATACAAAATCTAGCCTACAAAAAAAGATATCATGTTTTAATTTAATTAGTTTGTTATTTTAAAAAAATTCCATTTCATTTTTACTAATGTTCAATTTTAAATTAAATAAGTACGCATTTATACCAATTTGAGTGATTTATATGGATATTGGTGGCTACTCACTTGTTTCATTCATTAAGCATGATCCCATATCTTGGTAGTTTTATTATACTTTTTCAGGTACTGAACATTTGACATGTTTTTTGGGTATTTCCTTTGTTTTTTGGTAGTTTCCATAGGCAAATTAATCCTTGGTTACATGGATTTTAAAAATCATATAACGTGGATTAGTCTTTCTAACGGTCCAATAAACTCCATAAAGGAATTTTTTGTGCAAAATTTGTGCCCTTGAGAGGTTGCACCCACATTCCTTTTCCCATATCATTTCCTAAGGTTAGTGTCTTGGATATTTAGGTTTTTTGCATCATATAACATCATATTGTTGGGTTGTTATATTCTTTGCAGTGAAAGTCTAGTCAAGGTGAATCGACAGATGGTCGAAGTCGAGGTAGATCGACAATATTTTGAAGGTTGAGGAAGTCGTCTGGGTAAATTCAAAGTCGAAGATAGCGACGACAAGTCAACCAACAATGGGTTGAAGTGTGGGCGTGATACAACTGACTAGAGACTGAATGAAGGTCGACTGGTAGTCAAATGAGAAACTTGACGTGGAGTCGTTTGTAAAAAAATCCTAGGATTTGCATGATTTGTAGCCAATGATATGCATGGACCTATAACTATTTTTGGGCACAAGTATTTAGGGTTTTTCCTATTGTAAAGCCTATAAAGAGGTGTGTTGTAAGGCTGTAAATGAGTTTTTTGTAAGGTTATCATAGAATTCACTTGTGTAGGTTAATGCATGTGTAAGTGTAGGTTGTTGGTCATGCATATGTAAGTCAAATCGGCTACATGGTTGGTCTTTCATGTGCAAGAGGGTATGATGTCGATTGTGTCTTAGGTGTGGAATAAGGTTAGACATGTAACCTTTTATTCTGAATGAATGAGACAACAAGAGAGAAAAATGCTCAATGGAATGTTGGCTTTCCTGGTGTACTATTTGATTACTTGTGTCATTTTCCTTCTTGATTAAATTCTTCTTCTATTTTGTTGGGATTAATTGGGAAGTGTTCTGGATTTCTTGACATGTGGTATCACATCTTAGGTATTCCTTGACAAGTGAGTTATCAGAGTGGTGTAATGCTTTGGCAAGTATACCAGATCTTGATTTTCCAATCTTGAATCTGAGAACTAAAACCTAGGTACAGTAAGAGTTGTAAGTCATAAATTGTTTTAAATATCATGGAAAAGAATGGCAAGCAATTCTAGAATAGAGATAGAAAGATTCAATGGCCAAAAATTTGAGCTTTGGAAGCTTAAAATGGAAGATCTTCTTGTGGATCGAGAGCAATGGACAATGGTCTTTCCAAGTACCCAACTGACATGAATGTTGACAAAAGAATCAATGAAACTCGAAAGAAAAGTAAGAAGTACGATACAAATTTGTCTTGCATATTCAGTGTTGTTGAATGTCTTGGGTGAAGATTCGACCAAGAAACTTTGGGACAAGCTGGGAGGCTTATACCAATCAAAATCTCTGGAAAATAAGTTGTTTCTCAGAAATAAACTGCATCTTTTGAAGATGAATGATGGTAGTTCGATGACTGAGACTTTAAATGTGTTTAACATCGTCTTAAGACAATTATCATCTATGCATATAAATATCACTAATGAAGAGAAATGTATCAGACTATTATGTTCTTTTCCAGACTCCCAGGATAGCTTAGTCATGGATATTGGGAGTAATACAACCACAATAGAGCTAGAGGATGTGGTTTCTTATCTGCTGTCGAAATAAATGAGAGGAAATAACATGGAAGGATCAACCAAAGATACTCTGGTAGTGAGAGGTCAACCCATAGACAAAGATAAAGGCAGTTTCTCTGGTAGAAAGTATAAGTCAAAGGGTAGATCTAAATCCCCGGTTCAGTCAACGCGAAGATGATGGAAATGCGATAAAGTTGGGAATTATAAAAGTACTGTAATTCGAAGGTAACAAAAGGAATTGCTAGATCCGATGAGAGGCAATCGATTGAGAGAAAGACGACCTCGAAGAAGGATGATGATGTGTACTTGGCTTCGACTAGTACATTGTCAGATCAAGATGTTTTGTTGATTGAATCAGGAGCCTCCTATCATATGACACCACATAAAGAATGGTTCTGTGAATATTAACAATATGATGGGGGTGATGTTTTCTTGGGGGAGGACTTGACAACCAGAATTGTTGAACGGGGAAGAGTCTGATTGACACTACCAGATGGGAGGAAAATAACCCTTCCACGTGTGCTTCACATTATGGGTTTGGTAAGAAACCTGATATATGTTAGTAATATGAGTGATGTAGGTGTGCATACTCTGTTTTAGAGGTATTCGCATAATAAGACTTCAAATGAGGTATGGTCGGGTAATAAGACTTTGGTAGCACATATCAAGGTGTTTGGCTATGATGCATTTCTGCATGTTCCCAAGGAAAACATGAGAAAGTTGGAAAAGAAGGTAGTCAAATGTATTTTCATCAGATACAAATAAGTTATGAAAATATATAAGCTCTGGGATCTTGCATCAAGGAGAAAAGTGTACATTTGAGATGTGGTCTTTAGAGAATTCAGAGGTAAATATGAGCCTGAGGAATTCTTTTAGACTGAGAATAATCTTGATATGGTGCGGTTTGAACTAAGGAATTAAGAAGATGATTCAAATGAGTCGACTAAATATGAGGTAAAGGTGGAACAATTGACTCCGGTGGTAAGGAGGTCAGAATTAATAAGAAAACCAGTTGAGAGGTATAGTCCTCTTGACTTATGTTCTGTATTTGTATTAACTTCCATTGATGATGATCCCAAGTTAGTTAGTGAGGCAATTGACTCGACATAGGGTAAACTCTGTAAGGATTCCATGGTTGAAGAGATGGAATCCTTGTACAAGAATAATACATGGGATTTAGTCAAGTTACCTAGCAGAAGAAATCTCGCTGGTAGAATGTGGGCATTCAAGAAGAATATGAATGTCGCAGGACAAGTCGAGAAGTTCAAAGCTCAAGTGGTAGCGAAAGGATATTCGCAAGTCAAGGGAGTCAAATTCGTGAGATTTTGTCTCCCATTGAAAAACTAACTTCCATTAGAGTACTAATGTCTCTAGCTGCAACATTCAATCTAGATATAGAACAAATGGATGTGAAGATAACATTCCTAGATGGGGACCTGAAAGAAGAAATCTACATGAAACAACCTGAAGGATTTGTAGTAAAGGGAAAACAAGAGTTGTTTGTAAACTCAAAAGATCCCTTTATGGTGTAAAGAAATCACCATGGATGTGGTACCAGAAGTTTGACACATACATCCTTAGTTTGGGATTTGTGAGAAACAAAGATGATCATTGCAAATATTCCAGGGAAGAAGGTGGGCATTTCATATATGTATCTTTGTATGTCGATGGCATCTTGTTGATTATAAACAACATGGATGGAATAAAGGAGGCGAAGAAAAAACTAACCTCAAAGTTTGACATGAAGGATATCGGTCCAACTAACTTCATTCTGGGAATGAAGATTAAGGAAGATCGAGCCAATAGAAATCTTTGGTTTAATCAGACGAACTGTATTGAAATAGTTTTGAAACGATTCAACATGCAGGATTACAAACTGATGAAGGTTCCAATTCCACTGGGAGAAAGGATTATTTTTTAGCTTTGTCCAAATACATAGGAAGATATAGAGAACATGGCACATGTTTCCTATGCAAGTGTTGTTGGTAGTCTAATGTATGCAATGGTCTGCACTTGACTAGATATTTCCCATGCAGTGGGAGTGTTGAGTAGGTATATATCGACACATGGAAAGGAGCACTGGAAAATTTTCAAGATAGTATTCATGTAATTTTGTGGCACAAAGGACTATGCTATATGCTACCAAGGAATACCTGGAGGTGACAGTGGTAAATTAGATGTACATGTCTTTGTCGATGTCGATTGGGATGGAGATCTAGATCAACAGAGGTCGACCAATGAATATGTCTTCAATATGTTCAGTGTAACAATAAGTTGGATGAGTAAGTGATAGGTGGTCATAGCCTTGTCGACAACAAAATCTGAATACATGACGGCCACTCATGGAAGAAAAGAAACGGTAAGGATTAAAAGGTTGTGTTCATGAATCAAATTTGGGTAGAGAGCTATGAAGGTGAATTGTGATAGTCAAAGGGCAATATTTCTAGCAAAGAATTGTCCTTATCTTTCAAATACTAAGCACATTGATGTACAATACCATTTCGTAAGGGATATGGTAGAAAGTAACAAGGTGCTACTAGAGAAAGTAGACACATTGGAAAACATAACAGACTCATGGACCAAGTCTATTAGTGCTGTGAATTTCTCTTGGTGCAGAGAGGAAATGGGAATTGTTTCCCTGGGTTTGTGAGTGAAATTTTAGGAATCTCTTGTTTCAGCAAAGAAGATAACAAGTGGGAGAATGTTGGGTTGTTATATTCTTTGCAGTGAAAGTCTAGTCGAGGTGAATCGATTGATGGTCGAAGTCGAGGCAGATCGACAACAAGTCGAAGGTCGAGGAAGTCGACTGGTTAAAGTCAAATTCGAAGTCGAAGATAGCGACAACAAGTCAACCAACAAGAGGTCGAAATGCATGCATGAGACAACCGACTAGACATTGAAGTATTTTAAAATGTACTAAGATCACTCCAAATGAGATATGATCCCAAAGTATTTACCTTGGAAGATCAAGAGAGTCTTGACAAAATCACAATGGATGAACTAAATGGGATTATCATAGCCTATGAAATGAGAACAGGACACGAAAAACCTTCACAATATCGAAAGGAACTAAAAACCATGAACATGTATCGAATGAAAGAGACTAAAACAAATCTGATGAGGAAGAAGAAAACTTAATTAAGAAACTTAAGAAAGGATCTAGAAAATTCAAAGCGAAGTTACCTTTCAAATGCAACATAGTTACCAACTTAACGAGAACTCTACAGAGTTCTCATTTTTTGGGGGGTCAAGTTTTTTACCCCTTTTTAAAAATTGTGCTACAGGTAGCACCCCCTCCCATTTTAGGTGTTTTTTTGATATTTTAAATTTTATGATACATAAGGTTTCCACTTTGTTTTTTTAAATGCTCATTTTTTTATTTATTTTCAAATTGTTCATTTTTTTTTTCTCAACCATGTTTTTTCATCTATTTTCAAATTTTTCTATTTTTTTTTTTTTAATTCAATGGTGTTTTTAATCATATTTCCATGATTCATCCAATGTTAAAAATGGTGTACACCATTTATTTTTTTTAAATTACGATTTTTCATATAATTATGTGTCCTTAATTAAGTTATGGTTCCATACATTTTAAATATAGTGGAAAATATCATTTTTAACACATTTGTTTATCTTCAGTACATAGTAAATAATTGTAGTTAAATAACACTATTTTTAAATATTTATCAAAAAAATATAATTCATTTTTTTGGATCAATTAAAAACTAAAAACAAATAAGAAAACAAACATAATTGAAATTTAAAAAACAAAAACATTTTAAAAACAAATTTATATGAGAAAAAACCATTGAAGAAAAACTTAAAAAACTAAAAAGGTAAAGAAAACCATAAAATTATATATATATATAAAAAGAGAAAATGAGAAAAAATTATGAAAAAGGTAAAAAATTAAAATTATAGTCAAAAAAAACTTTAAAAAGGTGAAAACCCCTCAAAATTAAAAACATATACACAAAAGCCCCAAATTTAAAAGCCTAAAATAAAAAATTTAATACAAAATAAAAAATAAAAAAATAACAAAAAAAAGATGAAAAACCTTAAAACTACAACAACGAAAAAAATTAAAATTTATATCAAAAACCTTAAAAAATAAAATATACACAAAAACAATTTCATAAATATCTAAAAAAACATAAACATATTTTATAATGCTATAATATAACATTGATATAATATAAACAATGTTATAATATAACATTGATATAATATAAACAATGTTATAATATAACATTGTTATATGATTATATTATAACAATGTTATAATAGAACATTTCTATATTATAAAAATGTTATAATATAACATTGTTATAATATAAAAATGCTATAATATAACATTGTTATAATATAACATTGTTATATTATAACATTGTAACAATATTATAACATTGTAACAATATTTTTTTTTTTGTTTGTTAATTTGTGCAGGACCTGCGATTAACCTGTGGCTTGAGAAACCGCGACTCAGGGGCATCTAAGCCGTCAAAATCACCCGGGGATCGCACCCGGCCTGAGCCACACCAACCCTTAACATG
>SNQJ01S0000155.1:103850-114896 GCA_010110895.2 Picea sitchensis
CATCATCATCATCATCATCATCATCATCATCATCATCATCATCATCATCATCATCATCATCATCATCATCATCATCATCATCATCATCATCATCATTCCACAATTCAATTATAATAAGAGTATTGGAGAGTGATAGATTCATTTACTAAAAACAATAATATCATCAATCAAAACTTACAATTTTGAAAAACTTAAATAATATTAAAAATCTAAATTATTTAAGCTTTTTATATTACATTTACTACTATTTAATATTATTATTATCATTAAGATTTAAATTTACTATTTATTATTATTATTATTATTATTATTTAAAATAATTCTTTACAAATTGAATTTCGCTTTTTTCATTATGCTTCTTTGATATTTATTTGTTGAATTATTTAGATATATACTATTTTAAATTAAATAAATACATTTTATTTTTAAGATTTACTGAATAAAATTTTAATTTATTGTTAAATATTATATTAATATTAATATTTTAAATAAAAAATCAATATTTTATTAAATTTAAATACATAAAATTTAATATTTTTATGATATGTAAATACTTGGTAAGTTGATTTTGTAACTTTCCATCTATTTTTCTTGAAACATTTTTATTTCTTAATTTTAATTGAATAAAATTTTGATTTTTTTTTTTTTAAATTAAAATTTATTTTTATTTATTAAACATTAAATTATTTTTTAATTGATTATTATATTTTTTGGAGGTTGTTTTTTCCTTTGTCCACCCCTTCTCTATCTTAACCCCTCTTTTCTTTATTTATTTCTTGATTTCTCTTAACTTTATTATTTTTTAATTTAATTTAATAATTCTAAACATTAAAAGTTGTAAATGATTGTTTTTTGTTTGGGTGATGCCAAAGTTTTCCCTTAAGGGTTTTGAATGGGTGACTTCACATAAATGAGTGCCTTAATAATACTTTCTATCACCAATTGTTTTACAATTGGGATCATTTTTTCTCTTTTTAATAATAAATAAAAACTTTTGATTAATTCTCACTTTCACATACTTACCATAGTTAGACCATTATTATTTTATTTTTTATTACAACAACAATTTTATGACTTTTATCTTACAAATCTTTACCCCAACTTTACTCTTTTACAATATTTCAGTGTTATTTTCCATTTTATTTTTCTTTAATAATAGATGGAGTGTCCACTTAAAACATTGGACATTTTAAAATCTTTTACACAATTTATCTCCATAAAATTCAAAGAACATAAAAATATTGGTTATAATATGAACCCTTTTAATTTTCTAGCCCATCAAAATTCTTCATCATCATCAATTTAAAAATACTATTCTTAATTTTATTTTTTTACATTTCAGACATTAAAAAAGAAAATTAATTTATTTTTTAAAAAAACATCCTCCAACTCCAACTTGGCATAGTTGCTTAATCTTTCTTAAACACGAAATCATAATAAAAATTAACAACAACAACAACATGATATTCTTAATAAAACTAAAACTCTTCCAACCAGATAACAAAACTCATCCAACTAAAATAACAAAATCACGACAAAACATCAACCATTAAAATAACAAAGCCACAACAAATCATCAACCCTAACCCTAACCATGACCATGACCATGACTATCACCTGATTATGATTATTTAACTGCCTTAAAACTAAAATGCCCACCATATACAAACCTACAAGACTTTCATTGGGGGCTGCATGAACATCACCATTATGAAAGGACGTGACCCTAGAGTCGTGCAAGTTCTCATCCTCACAATCTAATCATCTATCCTCTATACATTGTACATCGATAACAATGACATTCCATTCCGGAGTTAATTATGGAGCGAGTTATTTTTCCAGCTGATTTTTTTGTGGCGGGGTTTTAAATTTTTAGTCAATCTAGAATTTTGATGGATTTTCTGAATATTTGAGTTGGTTTAAAATGGAGTAAAACTCATAAAATAGAGTTTTGAAATATATAAAATTTTGATCATACAAAAACTCAGATTATAAAATAGAGTTTTGAAATATATAAAATTTTGATCATACAAAAACTCAGATTATAAAATAGAGTTTTGAAATATATAAAATTTTGATCATAAAAAACTCAGATTATAAAATAGAGTTTTGTTTTGAAATATATAAAATTTTGATCATACAAAAACTCAGATTATTCTTAAAAATCTGACAGGCCTATATTTTTACCTAAAAAAATAGATATGGTGTCCTCTCTTTTACGCAGCAGATCGCGGACAAATATGGTATTCTCAGGGTTGCTTTCTGGACACCCAGCGCTTGTGGTTTCTCTTCTTATTTTTACATGCCTCTGCTCGCCGACAAAGGTTACATTCCCATCAAAGGTATGCACTTTTACTTGATTTTCAATAACAAATTCCATTAGCTCTTGCGTAGGATTTCAAAGTAGAAAATAATGAGAGAGGGAGCGATTTTGAATAGTAAAATTCCATTACTACCATAGGCCAGGAAGATTGCAAGCCCAAAGAATGTTGCCATGAGGCATAAAGGTTTAATGAATTTTCAATAAGAAGAGGGTTGATATACGTTAATGTTTTTTAAAAATAGTTTAGTTATAATGAAAATTTTGAAAATCAATTATCTCTTCATTAAAGGAATTATTAAAATTACATGCATAACTTATTAGAAGTACATAACTTATTACTTAGGATATAATTACTTATTATATTAAAATTACATACATAACTTATTACTTATTAGGATATGATGTAAAATATGAAACTTATAAAATCTAATTAAAATTTAGAATATATAATTTTTGTTTATGGAAAATTAGTATAAGTTAAAAATTTAAGTTTTTTCTACATTTGTACACTTTTCTTTTAAGACATAATTCATATGTTGATGTTAAGAAGTGGATTTAGTATTGAAATATATAATTTCTTGAAAGAATTGTATAGTTGTAGATAAGAGTCATTTCTTGTGAGTTACTATTTTTCCATATTTTTTAATGTTAATTTTGTACTATTTTAAATTAATAAAGTAAATGAATTCCAGAAATTACAAGGTTAAGCATGAAAACCATGTTTGAAGGTATTATCATAATTAATATTTTATTTTAAGTGTGTAGGTTTATGTCTGTATTTATGTACCATATAATTTGTTATCCAAATGGATTAGACAATTAAAAAGGAAACCTTTAAAGATTCTACAATTAGGATTTTTAATGACAATTATCATGAGAATTTAGTTATAAAAGAATTGTTGGAATTGCATTTTTGAATGCATAAATAGATTTAACACCCTCAAAACTCCCTATTGGACAAGATTGTGCAATCTCAACAATTGATATCAACGATTCCAACAATTCTTTTAATTTTTTGTTTAGGCAGCGTACACCATGAGGGTTTTCAATCCGAAGAGTTTTTCCAATCGAAAGCTAAAACTAAAGAAACCTTTTTTTTTTAATTTATAGGAATGTGCATGCATTTTTATTACATGTATTCATAAATTTTCAAAACTCCCATTACCTTTAGCATCAGGAACTATGTTTCATGGGGAAGGCTTTCACATTAGAACCTACTTTCCTCTTCTAGTCATATTCAAGGCCCCTGTTCCCATCCTCTTTGTGAGAAACCACCCAATGGCACCCAAAATATCACTTATGGGTCAAAGTCCCCATAGAGAGGGCATGTGTCGTGGTTGGAGGCCTTGTTCATAGTGCTCAATGCCTAAAAGGTTCATTTTCGTACGTAAAGCCCTTGTTTTTTTTTCCCATCATGGTCTAGGCCCCTAAACCCATTGCTAATGGCCAAAACCATTGAATGGTAACCATATCCCACTTACGTGACAAATGTCCCATAGAAAGGTTTTATGTGGTGTTTCAACGCATATTTTACAAATGCTTGAGTTCAAGAAGCTTTGTTAAATTCCCAAGGCCCTTATTATACTTCCTTGACTATTTTCAAGATGCAAGCACACATCAATCTTAGTGAAAACATCATAATGTCCCAAGGTAAATCACTCATAATCAAGAGACACCCAAGAGATGCAATGTTTTTAGGATTTTAGATGTTTTTTATGGTGATTGAAACCAAGAAGTGTCATTAAAGGAACAAGGCGGTTTACATCATAACGTCCCATGGTAAACCACTCGTAATCAAAAGACACCCAATAGATGCAACGTTTTGTTGATTTTGGGTTTTTTTATGGTGATTGAGACGAAGAAGTGTCATTTAGGGCACAAGGTGGTTTTTGTTGTCTGATGACCTTGGTTAGAACTTTATACCCATTCTTGGTGCATAAATAATATAATCATGGTGCCCATAGTGCCCATCATTAGTAACCAAGAAAGGTCTAATGTGTTGGTTTGAGTACTCATCCATGGTTCTTGAGCCTCAAAAGAAAGGTGTAGGGAAATAGGCTCTTATTTCCCTCCCCTGACTATGGTCATGGACCCCAGACCCATCTTTGATGCCAAATACCTCATAATGTCATCAATATTCAACAAAAATATGCAAGACTCCTTGGGGAGGGTTCATGTGATAGTATTAAGGCACATGTTTACCCTATTAACCATGGTTAGGAATCTAGATCCAGTTCTAGTCTAGGACCTTTTTACCATGTTTAGGCATCTAGGCCCTTTTTTAACACCTTCAAAATGTTTAGGTTTTCTTTTGAAATCTTCATGTTCGCCACCATAGCTAACTAATTCTATAATGGTCAATTTTTTACCTCTTGTAACAAAAACATGTGAACATTATTAAGAAACACCTATATTCCTACTTATGCAAAAAAAACAATTATTGTCTTTAAAACAAAAGGCTTGTTCATAAAAACATAGACATTTCATAGGGAATACTACTGTTACAATACTTTTCTCTATTTCATGTCATCGGGAAGAAAATTTGTGTCAATTCCTTGTTGTATTAAATCCTTATGAAGTTCTCGATGTATTATCACATTAGAAAACACGAGTCTCGCATCAAGTTTGAAGAATCCACTTCAATAGAAATTGAAATAAATTGCAAACTTTTGATACTAGTATTTACATGCATAGCTCAAACACTCATCACATTATCAAAATCTAGGTTGATTTGATTCATATACTATTATTGTTGGTTGTGGAGCTTGATTATCTTCCTGATTCAGAGGTTTGTTTCAGTCGTGCTTGGAACCCATTCCCTAACGGGGGGTGTGGGGGGCTTGACCCCCCCACAACTATCGTTATGGGGGCTCAGGGGGGGTGGAGACAATTTTTGTAGCCCCCCCAGTAGGGGATTCAGGAACAATGCCCCCGAAGTGAAATATTGGGAAAAGTTTCCTTGTAAAATATTTTAATTTTGTAGTCAATCTGGACCGTTCATTATAAGGTCACAAATCTGTCAGTAGAAGTTATTTTTTAGGGTTTCTTTCCCTAGAAGGAAGCCCTCTCTTATGAGGAAATTGTATTGCAGTTGTGTATTATCGTGAATGTTGTATTATTAGAGAGGAGACAGCAAGAGAAAGAAGAAGAATTTACAACGATTGAGTTGTAGGTTGTATCCCTTCATTTTGTTGGATAATAAAAAGGAAGGACCTGGAAATTTCTCTAATGGACATAGCCCACATTGGGTGAACCATGCATATTTGTGTCTATGTTGTATTGTGTATCTTTTGTGTTTTATTTCCTTAATTTTTTTATTTTATTGCTCTATGATCCTGTTTTTATAACAATTGGTATCAGAGCGAAAGTTAACTCGCCGGAAAAGAGGGTTCCTAGTTCGAGTGGGAGCAATGGAGGAAGATGGAAAGTTTAGGGTTGAGAAATTTAATGGCCAAAACTACCAGTTATGAAATATGCATATGGAAGATTATTTATATTAGAAGGATATATTCCTACCATTGGGCGGAATAGAAAAGAAGTTGATGACCATGAAGGATGAAGAATGGGAGGTTCTTATAAGGAAGGCACCAGGAATGTTATGGTTGATCATGGGAGCGTCGTTGGCCTTAAATATCTCAAAAGAAACGACAACGAAGGATTTGATGGACACATTAGCTAAATTATATGAAAAACCCTCGGTGTCCGATAAGGTATTTCTCATGAAGTGATTATTTAATATGAAGATGTCAGAAGGTTGGTCTATTGCAGATCATTTAAATGAATTTAATATGGTTACTAATCAACTAAGTTCTATAAAGTTGGAATTTGATGATGAGGTCAGGGCTCTTCTAATCCTGTGCTCATTGCCAGAAAGATGGAATGGCTTGGTCATGGTTGTAAGTACCTTTGTCTCTGGTTCAAACCCTCTAAAATTTGATGATGTTGTTGGGGTTATCCTTAGCGAGGAAATGCGATGGAAAATCAAAGGTGAAACATTAGGTAATGTGTTAAACATGGAGAACAAGGGAAGACAAAAGGATAGAGGAAAGGGCTCGGAGAATCGTGGGAATTCTAGGAAGGGAAGATCAGGGCAAATCCAAATCCAGACTAGGAAAGATAGAGTGGTGGAATTGTGGGAAGAAAGGACATCTGAAGAAATACTACAGAGCTCCAAAGAAACAAAGAGATGGACAACAGGAGAAAAATCAAGAAGCAAATGTAACAGGTGATGTGTTACAAGATGATTTGATTATTTCTGTAGATTATATTTATGAGTCTTGGGTAGTATATTCAGGGGCTTCATTTCATGCCACACCCCATAGGAAACATTTTCTAGATTATGTTCAAGGTGATTTTGAACAGGTTCATTTGGGTGATGATGCACCATGCAAAATTGTCGGAATGGGTAAGGTACAAATAAAGAGAAATAATGGAAACCAATGGTTGTTGAAAGAGGTCATACATGTTCCAGATCTAAGGAAAACTTTAATTTCAATAGGGCATTTGGAAAGTGAAGGTTGTATATCCATATTTAGAGATAAGGCGTGGAAGGTCAACAAAATATCACTGGTGATAACAAAAGGAGAGAAGGTAGGTAGATTGTATTTATGTACTGGTAATATTGATTATTCTATCTCTTTAGCTTCTATAGGAGTGGATACAACACTTTGACATCATAGGATTGGACACATGAGTGAGAAGGGGATGCATATACTTCACAAAAGGAATTTGATTCCATTTATTAAACAAATTGATTTGGATTTCTGTGAGCATCATGTTTATGGAAAACAAAAGAGAGTCAGATTTCTCATAGTCGGAAATAAAAAGAAGAGTGAAAGGTTATAGCTTGTGCATATAGATGTATCGGTACCAACTCATGGATCATCTCTTGATGGCTCTCATTATTATGTTACATTTATTGATGATGAAACTAGAAAAACTTAGGTTTATTGCATTCAACAAAAATCTGATGTTTTTGATACTTTTAAGAAGTGGAAAGCTTTGGTTGAGAATGAGACAGGAAAAAGGTTGAAGTGTATCAAATCAGAAAATGGAGGTGAATATTGTAGCAAGGAATTTGATGATTACTGTTCATACTATGGTATTCATAGAGAGAAAACAATTACAGGAACAACATAAGAAAATGGTTGGTCAGAAAGGACGAACAAGACAATCATGGAGCATGCAAGGATTATGAGATTGCATGTTGGGTTGCCCTTTTAGTTTTGGGAAGATGTTGTAAATATTGTTGTTTACTTAATAAACAGAGGACCTTCAAGCTCTTTGGATGGTGGCATTCCAGAGGAGGCATGGACAGGTAAAAAGGTAAACTATTCGTTTTTTTAAGAATTTTGGTTGTGAAGCATTAGTCCATATTGATAAAAAAAAAATAGAACAAAGCTTGAAGAAAAATCCAAGAAGTGTACCTTTATTGGATACAGTATTAATGATTTTGGTTATCGCTTATGGGATTATGAAAATCACAAAATCATTAGAAGTAGAGTTGTCATATTTAATGAGAATGTCATGTACAAACATCAATTGTAGGGAAAGAAACATGAAAACGAAAAACCAAAATACAAAGCGCTTCATGAGATCACTAAAAAGGAAATTCCAAAGGTACTATAAAATCAAAGTGTACAACAACAGGAGAAACAAGTACCTCAAACTCTTGCAAGTGTTGTTATAAGATCTAGAAGGTTAAGTACACCCCCTAAACGATACTCTCCTTCATTGTATTATTTATTGTTGAATGATTATGGTGAACCATAATTTTATGAAGAGGCAATGCAGGTAGACACTAAAAAGAAGTGGGAAAAAGGAATGAAATAGGAAATAGATTCCTTGGTAAATAACCATAATTGGGACTTGGTAACCATAATTGGGACTTGGTTCAGATTCCTGCAGGAAAAATAGCATTGCAGAATAAATGAGTTTACAATTTGAAGGAAGAAGATGGAAGAAAAAAATAGTACAAGGATAGACTTGTTGTAAAGGGGTTTGCACAAAAGAAAGGTATATATTTTGATGAAATATGTTTTCCTATTGTTAATATGACTTCAATTCGGACTATTTTAAGTCTTGTGGAAGTAGAATATTTTCATCTTGAACAGTTATATGTAAAAATAACTTTTCTCCATGGGGATTCTGAGGACGACATTTATATGCAACAACCATAGGGGTATGAGGTCAAAGGGAAGGAAAATTTGGTATGTAGGTTGAAGAAGAGATTTTATTTCCTAAAAAAAGCTCGAAGTTAGTGGTATTTGAAGTTTGAAATGTTTATGATAGAATAAGGTTATAGTAGATGTCATTTAGATCATTGTGTTTATTTTAAAAGGATAGAAAATGGAAGTTATATTATCTTGCTATTGTATGGAGATGACATTCTTATTGCAGGGTCTAATATGAAGGATATAAATGCACTCAAGAATTAATTAGCTAATTCATTTGTGATGAAGGATTTGGGTGCTACAAAAAATATGCTTGGTATGAGAATAACAAGAGACAAGAAAAATCGCAAATTGACATTGTCTTAGGGTGAGTAAGTAGATAAGGTGTTGGAGAGGTTTATAATGAAAAATGAAAAACCAGTTAGTACACCTTTGGCCAGCCATTACAAATTAACTAAGTAAATGTGTCCCAAGACACAGGAGGAGATAAAATACATGTCGAGGGTCCCGTATCCATCAACAATTGGAAGCTTGATGTATGCGATGGTTTGCACAGGACCAAATATTGCACATGCAGTGGGAGTTGTGAGAAGGTATATGAACAATCCAGGTAAAGAACATTGTGAGGCAATAAAGTGAATTGTCAGGTATTTGAGAGATACTTCTACTCATGCATTGTGTTTTGGAGGTTTAGACTGTTAAGCCCTAATATTGGCTCATTACCCCTTAATTCAGGCATATTATATTAGCAATGTTATTTTATTTATGTCGGCTTTAGGCCATTAGTTGTAATTATACCTCCTAGTCTCCTCTATATACCAAGGAGACATTTTCATTTTGAATCATCTTGTACTTAAACATTTAAGTGGGGTAAAAGGAGGTTGCCCCCTCAAAAAGGCTTATTATCTGAAATTATCTCTTTTTCAAGGCATTGAGTACTTTTTATGAGGTTTTTCTATGCGATATTGATATTTGGTTCTTAACATATGGTATCAAAGCTCAAGGTCTTGGGGTTTCACTGCTACCTCTGAGACACCTTGGCAGTTTCGCTATAATTTTTTTTCTACAATGTTTTAGAAGGAACGACTTGGAGGATATTTAGTAGATGGAGTGAGGTACGTTGTATTCAAAATTCAGCTCCTGAGGCCTTATACTTTCGAATATACAGCCTGTACAAGATAGGATTTTGGAATCATCTTAAACTGAGTCATTGCGGCATTTTCGCTATAAAAACGTTTATGTAATGTTTCAGACACTAAAATCTGGAGGCTATTTACATAAATTAGTAAGGTATATGTGGTAAGAATTTCATCTTCTGGTTCATCTTAAATTTGTAGATACACCTTGTGTAAGATAGGGTATCTGACTAGTCCTATTGACTAGTCGCAAGAAGGTGTTCCAGGTAAAACAATCATAACTTTTTCCTAGAGTATCCAAACTGAGTGGGACTAGTTTCATTGGATTTTGGATAGTCTGTAGTATTTCTGGTGCGAGTTTCAGAATTTTATATCAATTATTTTGTGTGGGGCACGCTATACAAGTGAGATCTCCTAGAAAGGAAAAAAATCAGCAAGTTGTGGGAAAGTTACCATAAATTCCACTTGGCACATCCAATTTTGATCAGACATAAAAGTTGTAGAGAAGAAATATTAGAGAACTACATAAAAGAAAGTTTCATACCCAGAAGGGCCAAAACTTGGGAGATACGACAGAAGAAATATTGTCTAGCAGAACCACCTCAAAATCAAGGTTCAAAATTGATACTTGGCCAACATGCCACCTAAAAAGGGAACTTCTACACCAAGTAAGCCTCCAAAAAATCCTACTTGGACTCTTGATGAAGGTGAAGAAATGTGTAGGGACATAAATGATATAAAAAAGAAGATAGTAACAAAAGATGAACTACAAGAGATGATGGAGGGTTTAAAAGGGGAGATGATGGAAGTATTCAAAAATTTTGTAACAGAGAAGAGACCTAAAACTGAAAATGCATCCCTTGAAATTCATGATGAGGACACAAGGAAGGTGAATCAAGAATGGAGAAACTCCAACTTTGGTTTATGTGTACTCTGCACCAGTGGCAATGGTATTCAAGAAAGATAACTCATGGCATATGTGTCCAGATTATAGAGAGCTCAACAAGATCACTATTAAAGATAAGTTTCCCATTCCAATCATTGATGAATTGTTATATGAACTACATGGAGAAATCTATTTCACAAAATTGGATCTCCGTTCAGGGTATCATCAGATCAGAATGAAGGAAGAAGATATCCCAAAACCAACATTCTAAACTCATGAAGGCCATTATGAATTTTTGGTCATGCCTTTTGGCCTTATAAATGCACCTTCCACATTCCAAGGGTTGACGAATTCAATTTTCAAGCCCTTCCTTCGGAAATTTGTGTTGTATTTTTTGATGATATACTAATCTATAGCAAGTCTTGGGAGGATCATGTGCGACATGTTGACAAGGTGCTACAACTACTAAAGGAGCAACAACTATATGCCAAACCATCCAAATGTTTCTTTGGAGTAAAGGAGGTAGAG
>SNQJ01S0000155.1:130269-140874 GCA_010110895.2 Picea sitchensis
AATAGGAAAGCTTTGATTCAATTCCATGGTTGTGATTATTCTCTGTGTATTGTTGATATTATGTTGTTGCATGCTTGCGTCTGTTTATGCTTTCATTGTGTATGCTGCATATGTAATTTCATGGCAGATTAGAAACCTGGGAGAGAGAAGAGAATGAGTTTCAATTGTTTCTCTGTTTGAGCCAAGAGATTCCTGCATAGAGTGTAGTGGAATTACTCCACATAGAGTGCGTTGAGGAGGCTTGACCGTTAAACTCTCATTCTTGTTCGCCCAGAAGTTGTGTTGGGTTATTCGAACAGTGCAGGTGAAGTGCAGGTTTGATTGTAGTCTCAGTGCCGAGTCTGAGGAAAGTGATACGAGGACTTCTGTCGCAGGGAGTGCACAGAGTCCGGACGAACTCAACACTTTGAGAGTTGTTGAAGTTCGAGAGTGAGCAATGGGTGCAGAGGTCTCTGAAGGAGTTAGAGTCTACAATCTCAGGAGGGATAGTTCCTTCGTGCTTGTTGTGTAAATAGACCTAGGAAAAGCTCAAAGAGGACAGAGCCTTGGGGAGTAGGACGATTCCTCAAGAAGAAGAGAATCGACGACTTAAAATTCTGGAGAGAATCGCGAAGTCCCGCGGATCGTCGGATCTGGGAAGAAGTAGCGAGAGATTTAACCTCCAAGAGCAGGTAGAACCCATTCGCCATCACATATCAGCATATCGGGGTTGCCAAGTGCAAGAGTTGCAGGCACGTCGAAATCGCGAGTAGTGATTTCCCGATTCCGAGGGAGCTGTGGATTGTCGGAGGGACAGGTGGCACAAATCTGGAGAATCGGGGTTTCAGCATTCGGGGTTTCCAGCAGTAGGGAAATTTTGTGCCATGGATTCGCGATCCGCGAAACCCCGAAGGTGACGTGGCAGAGTGGGACCCCAAAAGATAGTGGAGTCCAGCTCGCATTTGATCAAGGATCGGCACCTCGGGGCTCGGGGTTTGGAAAAGCATGCTGTTAGCATCGCGAGTGGCGATATCCCGATCTGTTGACCATTGACTATCGACATTCGGGGTTCGGAGGTTGGAGTTGCATGAGAAGTGCATATAGGGTACGCGATACCGCGAGACCCGATTTCCCGAAGTGATTGTCGGGAGACCACAGGAGTAGCCTGTGGGTGACGAAGAGTCCCGATACGAGATTCGAAGGGTGTTACAAGTCTTCGGGCCGTGTTGTTGAAGGTCCTGGTGGAAGTGATTGTCTTTGAGGGCAGACTTGCAATAGAGTGCTTGTTAAAAGTCGATAAAAAGGAAAATTAAGGATAGGTCTTGGTCACCACTTAAAATTTTCCATATGACTTGCAATCCCACTCATGCACATGGAAGAAGTGAGGAGACCTTGAAAAAAATTGGGGTTTTTGATTTCAATGATATAAGTGACATGGAATATTTGTGAGCCACCATCATTACACCTACCAAAATTCGGGGGTTGTCGAGACAAACCATCAGGAAAGAAGACCAAACACTAAATTAAAAACATGTCAAACACCATGTAGAATGAGAAGAGAAAGACAAATGGGAACAACGAGGTCAAGGCAAGGAAAACATAAGAGAGATTTGGGTAAAAGGAAAATAAAAATTATAAATATAGAGATTTCTTGGTCACTACCTAAGTTGTTTGAAATGAATTTCAAGCACCAATTGGAAATTTCACTTATGTACAAGGAATAACTTAGGACACCTTGAAAAAATTAGGGGTTTCCCACCTTCATTTGACAAGTCACATGGAATATTTGTAATCTTCCATTCTTACCTGGCAAAAATATGGGATTGATTATATAAACCATAAGGAAAGAAGACCAAAGACTAAAAAAAACCACAAGGAAAACACCATGAAGAATGAGAAGAGGAAGTCAATGGTGAACAATGAGGTAGAGGAAATGAAACAATAATGGAGTGTTTGGTAAAAATGAAACAAAAATGATTAATAAGGAGATGTCTTGGTCACATATTTACATTTTTGAGACAACTGGCAAGCCCAAAATTGTAAGCCCACTTGTGCATAATGAACAAGTGGTGAGAGATTGAATGAATTTGGGGTTTCCCACTTCCAATAAATAAGTGGCATATGATAATTGTGAGATTCCATCCCTATACTTACCAAAGGGATGGAATTGTTGAGGAAATACACAAGGAAAGAATACCAAACACTAAAGTAAACAAAAGGTAAAAACCATGTGGAAAAAAAATAATACAAGGGTGAATAATGAGGTAGAGATAATGAAACCACGAGATGGTTCTTTATAAAAGGACAACAAAATTAATAATAATGAGAGATCTCGGTCAACACTTAACCTTTTTTAGAAAAAAATCAAACCCAAATTTCCAAGACTTTCTATGCACCATAATAAGTGAGGAGACCTTGGATGAAATAGGGGGTTTCCACTTACATTTCACAAGTGGATAATTGGGATGGAATATTTTTGAGCCACCATCCTTACACCTATGAAAATTATGGGGTTGTTGAGACAAGCTACAAGGAAAGAAGACCAAACGCTAAACAAGACACATGGAAAGCACCACGAGAAACATAAATTGGAAGACAAAGGTGAACAATGAGGTAGAGGTAAGGAAACCACAAGGGTGCACATGTTAAAAAGACAACAAAAATGACAAATAAGGAGAGGTATTGGTCACTAGTTTATTTTTTTTATATGACTTGCAAGTCCAAATTGCAAGCTCACATGTGAAGAAGGAAGAATTCAGGATATGTTGAATACATTAGGGGTTTCCGATTTCCATTTGATGAGTGACATATAATATTTGAGAGACACCATCTTTACACCTACCAAGAATATGTTGTTTCTGAGACAAACCATAAGGAAATAATACCAAACACAAAAAAAGAAACACAAGGAAAACACTCTATGGAATGAGAAGAGGAAGATGAAGGTGAAAAAAAATAGAGGTAATGAAACCACAAGGGAGAAATCGGTAAAAATACAACAAAAATGAAAAATAAGAAGATGGTTTGGTCACCACTTAACTTTTTTTAGATGACTTGCAAGCCCACTTATACACAAGGAAAACGTGAGGAGACCTTGAACGAATTTGGGTTTTCCCACCTCCATGATCCAAGTGACATGTAATATTTTTGAGCCTCCATTCTTAAACCTACCAAAAATATGGGGTTGATGAGACAATCCATAAGGAAAGTGGAATAAATACTAAACCAAACACAAGAAAGACACCATGAAGAAATAGAAGAGGAAGAAAAAGGGAAAAAATGAGGTATATAGGAAATGAAACCACAAGAGGGAACTTCATACAAGAGCAGGAAAAATGACAATAAGGGGAGGTCTTGGTCACCACTTAACTTGATTTAGATGAATTTCAAACCCAAATTGGAAAACCCTTCTTTGCACAAGGAAGAAGTGAGGAGTCCTTCAACTAATTTGGGGATTTTCACTTTCATGACATGAGTGGAATGGAATATTTTCAAGCCACCATCCTCACACCTACCAAAAATATGTCATTGTTGAGATAAGACACGATGAAATAAAATGAAACACAAGGAAAACATCATGTAGAATATGAAGAGGAAGATCAAGGAAATTAACGAGGAAGATGCTAGGAAATCATAAGGGAGTTACTGGAAAAAAAGGGGGGGAGGATTTGGTCACCAAAAAACGTTTTTAAGAGATCTTCCAAGCCCAAATTGGCAAGCCTATCCATGCATAAGGAATAAGTGAGGAGACATTGAATAACATTTGCTTTGACCCACTTCCATGATGTGATTGGCATGGAATATTTTCAATCCAATATCCTTATAATTACCAAAATTATGCATTTCCAAAGACAAGATACAATCCAAGAAGACCAAACACTAAAGGAAACACAAGATAGACACCATGTAGAATGAGAAGAGGAAGACAAAGGGGTAAAATGATGTAGAGAAAATGAAACTAAAAGGGATATCTTGGTAAATTAACAACAAAACTAACAAATAAGCAAAGGACATGGTAGTCGCTTAACCTTTTTTAGATGACTTTTAATCCCAAGTTGGTAAGCTTTATTGTTCATAAAGAGAAAGTGAGGAGACGTTGAATGAATTTTTGGTTTACAACTTCCATGATACATGTAGCATGAAATATTTGTGAGACACTATCCTTACACCTACTAAAAGTATGTAATTTCCAAGATAATCCACAAGGAAATAATACCAAAAGATAAATGAAAAACAAGGTAACCACCATGTAGAATGAGAATGGAAAGATAAAGGTGAAAAATGAGGTAGAGTCAATGAAATCACAAGGGAGTTCTTAGTAAAAAGACAAAAACAATGACTAATAAGCATATGACTTGGTCACCACTTAACATTTTTGAGAGACTTGCAAGCCCAAATTGGCAAACTCACCCATGCAAAAGGAACAAGTGAGAATATTTTGAATGAATTTGGGGTTTACCACTTCCATGAGATGAGAGACATGGAATATTTGTGAGCTTCCATTCTTACAACTAGCAAAAATTTGTGGCTATTAAGAAAATCCATGAGGAAAAAAGATCAAGAACTATACAAAAACACAAGGCAGAAACCATTTAGAATAAGAAGAATAAGAAAAAGTGAAATGAGGAAGAGGAAATGAAATCATAAGGGATCCCTTGGTAAAAAGACAACAAAACAAAATTAAGGAGAGCACTTGGTCACCACTCTACATTTTGAAACAACTTGCAAGCCTAAATTGGAAATCCTACCCATGCACAAAGAAGAAGTGAGTAGAACTTGAACAAATTTTTGGTTTACTACTTCCATGAGATCGGTGGCATGGAATATTTGTGAGTATCCATCCCTACGCCTATTATAAAGATCCAGTTTTGAATCAAATCCACAAGGAAATAAAACCATACACTAAACAAAAAAAGGCAAACACCATGCAGAATGCGAAGAGGAAGGAAAGGAGAACAAAAAGGAAAAGGCATGCAAACCACAAGGTATTTCTTGGTAAAAATACAATAAAAGTGACAAATAAGGAGAGGTCTTTGACATCATTTAACTAATTTGAAAGGACCTACAAGACCAAATTTTCAATCCCTCCAATGCAAAAGGAAGAAGTGAGAAGACCTTGAATGAGTTTGGGATATCCCACTCCCATGAGACAAGTGTGATGGAATATTTGTGAGCCTCCATCCTTACACCTATCAAAAATATATGGTTTCCAAGCCAGTACAAAAGAAAATAAGACCAAGCACTAAATTAATCACAAGAAAAACACCATGTGGAACAATAAGAGGAATATGAAGGTGAGAAACAAGGTGGAGGAAGTGAACCCACAAGGAAGTGCTTCGTAAAAAGAAAACAAAAAATAAAAACAAGGAGAGGGCTTAATGACCACTTAACATTTTTTATATGACTTGCAAGACCAAATTGGCAAGCCTGCCCATGTATAAGAAAGATGTGAGGAGACCCTGAAAGAATTTGGGGTTTCCCACTTTGACGAGACGAGTGACATGGAATATTTGAAACCCTCCATACTTAGGCCTACCAAAAGGATGTGGTTGTTGAGACAAGCCACAAACAAGAAATCCAAACACTAAATGAAACAAAATCCAAATACTATGCAGAATGAGAGGAGGAATACAAATGTGAGCATGGAGGAAAAGGAAACAAAACCACAAGGGATTTCTTGGTAAAATGACAAAAAAATGACAATTAAGGAGAGGACTCAACAACCACTTAACAATTTTCAGATGACTTGTGAAATGAAATTGACAGGACCACTTATGCACAAGGAAGAACTGAGGAGGCCTTGAATAAATTTGGCATTTCCCACTTCAATGAGATGAGTGGCATGGAATATTTGCAATCCACTATTCTTAGACCTACCAAAAATATGTGATTGTGGAGACAAACCAGAAGGAAAGACAATAAAAAACTAAACAAACCACAAGAAAAACACTATGTAGAATGAGAAAAGGAAGACAATGGAGCACAACGAGGTAGAGGCAATGGAACCACAAGGTTACTCTTGGAAAAATGACAACAAAAATTACAAATAAGGAGAGGAATTGGTCACCACTAAACTTTTTGAGACAACTTGCAAGACAAAATTGGCTAGCCCACCCATGCACAAGGAAGAAGTATGGATACCATGAATGAATTTGGAGTTTCCCACTTCCATGATATGAATGCCATGGAATATTTATGGTATTCCATCATTAAACCTACCAAAAATATGGGTTTGTCAATAAAAGTCACAAGGTAAGAAAACCAAACACTAAATGAAAAACAAGAAAAACACAATGTGGAATGAGAAGAGGAGGATGAAGCTCAACAACAAGGAAGATATGATCAAACCACAAGGAAACACTTGGTAAAAAGGGAAAATGAATGACAAATAAGGAGAGGTCTTGGTCACCACTTAATGTTTTTGGACGACTTGCATGTCCAAATTGACAAGAAGACCTCGAATGAATTTGAGGTTTCCCTCTTCCATGGCATGACTGGCATGGAATATTTGTGAACCACCATATTTGCAAACATAAAGAAGTACATGTATGTTCATTAAAATACAACTTCTATATCTTGGTTTCTATATGACCAAGATGGATTGGGAATTGGTTTGGAAACAATTTCATTCATTATTAACTAGCCACCACCAAAGGACATTCATGACATATGAAGTTTCAATGAAATGGTGAACTATTTAATAACTTGTTTTTAGACTTTTTCCCAGTTGTACACCTTCTTAATGCATTGAACTATGACTGAGTCTATTTTAGATGAGAATATATGTAGAGAGAATTCAAAAAGGTTATGTGTATAGTTTTAATTGTTGATATCCTTGACTTATATTAAAAAATCCTTAGATATCAAGATTGATAAATATATAAAAGGAATGGGTGAAATTTTGATTCACCAACCAAAACCAATCACATATCCCAAAACCAATCACATATTCCTATTAGATATATTGTAAGGAGTTGTTCTAAATTACTCAATTATGATCATAAAATGAATACATCATCTCAATAAGTGAATATTTATTGATATATTTCCTTAAATATACATGTATTCACACAACCATAAGCTTCTCAATCTTTTCGAGGAACAAATAAAGATAAAGTATGCATGCCATATGAAGCATATAACTTATTTGGAACAATGTAACATTATAATTAAGTATCAAGATGAATAAAATATAATATTGAAAATTTATACTACAACAAAAGGCATGATGGATTGATAAAAATTATGAGCAACATCCATACCTTGCACAAATTTATGCAATCTTGCACAACTCATGACAAACCTATCGCATGAATTGTTCTCGAACTACCTTTTGAAGAATGGGATTTTGTATTTATTATGTACTATTTGTGTTCCTTTAGTTATCATAGATTCTCTTTTGATAGGAACACCATTCTATAATTTCAAGGCACTATGGAGTAAAAAAGAGGACCTTTGAATTTTTAGAGGTATCTCTTATGGATATGAATGGAATAGTGACACAAACATTTGTAAGAACTTTCCTTTTTTGTATCATATCAAATTTATAAAATTGAAAATTAGCTAAGTACTTCACACTTCCAATCCAAGAAAGCCACAGGAGTTGGTATCAATGGAATTCCTTAAATATTTTAAGGAAAAAAAATTAAGAGAATGAATATGTAAAAATACTCATTCATCACCTAAATATGTGATCATGTTTAAATTAAAATTTCTAAAGGAAAAAACAACCCTCCCAGCCAATATAATTTCACCAAAATATAAGGACAACCTTTTCCTCTAATAACCAGAAAAATTAGAAATCAAACCTCAACAAATCCCTAGAAGTTTCCTCTTCCCACAAATATGTTGCACACCATATGTATGGATTGCTAATGTCACATGTACTTTTTTTTATGTCATCTTGTATGGAACTACTACTTCCCAAAAATCTTGTACGAATGCATGTGACTATCCCTTCTGTAACATGTGTACATACACGACTGTTGCCACTGCAACCTACATACATGCACAATTTACCTTCCTGCAACCCTCATATATACGTGATTCACCTTCCTGCAACCCATGTACATACGTGACTCTACCCACTACAACCCACGTACTTGTACAAAAACCTGTACAGACACTTCCGTATGATTGGATCAGTCTCTTCCTTCCTATGTCAGGTTTTCTAAAGTTATGGACATTCATTTGTTGAGATTACCAATCTCCTTGGCACAAGTGCAGACTAACTTATGCCAAATCCATCATGTATCCACTCACTCTACACAATATGAAATGTCACAATGACTTCTCTTCTTTATATACAAGTCTTAGGTGTCAACATTAAATCCCCTCCAGAAGCCAACATCAAATTAGACTTTCTTTTGGGTGTGAAGCTCCAACACAAACCCACAAAGCCCACCACCAAACCCATGAAACCCCAACTTCATTCCAATGGTGGTTTTCTCCAAATTAAGAGTGTAATGCGGTGCCCATGATGATTCCCACATGCCTGAAACCTAGGCCATGCAATAATACTTTCCCAAATCTACAAAAAACATCACTCCCTCTTAGCGAGGGAGGTATTCTCAAATAATCCACAATCACCTGGAAGTAGATTTGTCTCCCATCATGGAAGTGACATTGTCTCTCGTACTGGATCTGCTACTGCAACTGCTCTCCAATCTACCTGATTGGTTACTCCCTCAGTCATTGAGGCAAGTCTTATGGTCTAGCATGATCCCTCCTTGAAAGAGACCCTTCTCCTAGAATCATCCCCCTCCTGAGCATCCTTAATATCCATCTCAACCCATGACACCCTCTTGACAGTCTTGGAAGTTGCCTCTCTCCTATTTGGACCTGAAGGTTGACTCCCACTAAATGAATAACTCTCCCTAGATGGGCCTCTAGACTACCTCTAAAGTCAGACTCACTCTAATTCTCCTAAATCTTTCTAAAGTCATATTTCCTCTGAATCCACATAACCTCTAGAGAAACCTTCTCCTTGTTCATTGTCCTCTACACAGTCTTGGGAGGATGATCCCCCCCACTAGATCCTAAGGGCTGACTCCCTGTGAAATTTTTCTCCCTCTGATCATATACCACTAGTGGAGCTACCTGCTTCACCACTGGTGGAGATACCTCCTCCTCCTCATCAGTCTCTCTACTCCTGCTAGTCACATCTCGCATAATCTATCCCTTTTTCCTACACATGTTTCCCTCTCTAACTCCAAGACCACTGTTATGTCTAGGGTAGATCCTGTAGGCATCCAATAACACATGGCCAACCTAGAACAAGACTGCATAACCCTATTCCTCAATCGTTAAGGATGAGAACACACTCCTGAGACCCATTGGAAAATTTTCACTTGCAACACATCCCCTGACTCCATCTAGAATGACATTGTACCATATCCCTACACTGCATCCCTAGTTCCCATACCAAGATCCATGTACATAGCTAAGTCAGACTCTGTTAAGATCTCGAAGAATTCTTGTGCCCCTGTCATGTGTCGGTGGCTCCAACTCTACAAGAACCGTGTAATCCTTCCAAGGAAAGCATCCTTCTTAACCAAATCACAATCATCCAATGAACTTCTACCCAAGTTCATCATCCAAGTCACCAAAAAACTATTTGTGTCTACACACACTACAATTGATCATGTGTCCTCGTTTGAAACAGTCCCAAGCTGTAGTTGGACACTCAGTCTATTCAATTCTAGACCTCTGCAACTCATCCCTGCAAGTGTCCTCATCCTCTTGGGTCAAATACCTTATACATTGTCATGCCTCAACAATGTGAAACTCTCCATCCCGATGAAGAATCTATCTCATCAACCTACCAAACATATGAAGCTATCTTCTCCATGCTAAAGCACCTAAGTTGCACCCATCACAACTCACCATGACAAGTCACCATAATTCCATCCACAAGGTTGATAATATACCACCCAACATATTGTTATGATCGAGGCTCTCCACCAATCCACCAAAAATCCCAACCGGCCATACCATCGAGCTACAATAGTCCACAACTGCTCGTCTAGATGATCTTCTTCTTGTCTCAAACTAGAGACCATCTAACTTGTTTCCACCTACAACCATCACTATAGCTCCCTCTTAGAGATAAATCCTCAACATTGCTACAACTCCCTCTAAGAGTTGTCACGTGTGACCTGTCCGAATAGAAACAAGAAATATTCAACCAATTGTAGAAGCTATGAGTCTCAAAGATGATCCCCTTCTCATATCCAAAGTTATTATACGATGTCAATTTTCACATGCAAATCTATGTGACTAATTTCATATCTGAAAATTGCTTCTTAGCGATCTAACAGTAAACCCTAGATGTTATCCTTGAACAATTTTACACTAAAATTATTGACTGAAAAATACAGCAGTGGAAACAACAAGATCAAAGATGAATCATCTAGACATATGAAACATAATTTTTTTGTTCTGTACCCTTGTCAATTTCAGAAATTTGGAGGGAAAAACCATCCATCCGAGCCAATACAATCTCACCAAAATATGAGGATAACCTTGTCCTCCAATAACCAAAATAATAAGAAAACCAAACCTCAACAAATCCTTGGAATTTTCCTCTGTCCACAAATCTATTGTAGACCACTTGTACAACCTACT
>SNQJ01S0000155.1:140884-165524 GCA_010110895.2 Picea sitchensis
GACTTAATTGGAAAAACACTTTTCAAGCTAAATTATTGGATATTCTGGAAATAGTTTGGGGATTCCATGGCACCATTACACAAATTCTTATGATTCTCAACACTAAGAAACGCGAGGGACTCATAAACCCTAGTCATGGCATCAATTCTAAAATCCAACAAATTGAGCATCAAAGACAAGGAAACTTGTTCGAGGAGAGTATAATTTTTCACGAACCTTACAAAACTTAATTTCTATGTGCATTCCTGGGGTTTCCAGGGTTCCCCATTTTTCACAACTAAACATAGGTGAGATTTAAGTGTTTAATATATTTGAAATGGGAAAGGAGTGAACGAAGGAGTGTGTGTTCACTTATTATGAGCTTGTGAGCAGTCCGTTAGATTCTTTGCATGCCATGGATGCTGATAGAAAATCCCGCTACTCTGAAAATTGAGTTAAAATGTGAGACAAAGTCTCTATTGTCTTTAATGGAAATCTCAACTCTCCATTTTGTTTTTTTGGAGAACAAATTTACAGAAAATGGTGCTCATTTACTTTTCCCATGAACTGTCAAATCTTGTGTCCAATCATTCTTTGAAAGCATGGTATATTGCATTCATGGTAATTCTTTTGAAGGTGGGGGAGGAGGAGTGCCTATCTTTGGTAGTGAAGGATGCAGTATTGGAGCTGATGGTGGTGGAAGCATGCAGGGAGGCCCTGGAACTGGAGGTGGTCCCCCTATTACCTTTGGCGAAATATAGAGGTGTGACGATCATGGTCTATTTGAAGAGGATGAGGATGGGTTCTACGATACGTAGTGCATACCAATGAAAGATACGTGGAGAGAAAAATATTGATCTGTTGTTCATGGATAGATGGTCGGTTTAGACACGTCATTGACATATGACAAAGGATAGAGGGAAGTAGATTCCTACATGATGCGGGCATGACAGATGGTTGTTTTTAATATTCTCTTCATGGACAACGAAGGTTGGGAAGAGAACATCCCCTAAAAGAATGCCTTCGACATAAATATAACATGTAAAAAAGTTTACTTAGAAATAAGAACTTTCCTTTGCAAAAAATCAAATCTTAATAATGCCAATGTCGCACCTACTTGTCGTAGTAGAGGTTGGGCCTAGTTAGCAAAAACACACTCTCATTGAAAAAAACAATAAAGATAAAAATAATTACCCATTAGGGAAAATAAAAAGAAACAATAATAACATATATATTACACATAGAAAAACACATATAAACAAATGGTGGTAGGCTGCTTTCTAAACTTTCTATGTTTTGGGCCTTTTTGTAGGATTTTGATGACATAAATCTTGTTGAAATCATAATTTTTTGTTTTTTAAATTGTATTTTTTAATGCATAAATAGTTTCAGCATGTTGAATAACCCTGGATTATATAAACTTAGCCACTAAAATCTACATATCCAACAATTTCTCACCAGATTTCATTCAACCATACACATCTCATTGTAATAAAAAAGAAAATAATATTCTTACATTCATTTATGAATGGTTTAGTTTAAAAGTTTTAAGTTTTTGTTTTTTTGTGCAATTATCTTATCATCAATGTATTTAGAATATGTAATTTAATTTGAAATCTATAATTTTAGATATTCTTCCAAATTTTAAATAAAATTTATTTAAAAAAAAATATAAAAAAAACAAAAATATAAAACATGTTTAAATTAAATTTTTATTAGTCAATCATATCACATTATACTGTGTTTTTATTAATCAATCCTATGTGATAGCATTAATTAATATTATAGTCAATTGTATGTTAACATGGTGTTGCTTATATTTTAGTTCATAATGTATACGGTTTGAGTGAGTCTAATAGTTACTAACATGAATATGTGTTTTCTCCTAAAACATCACAAATTCAAATGAAGGGGTCAAATTAAAATAACTTGTCTCAACTCTTATACCAATGAGCATCCACCACTCACTGAAATAACTTGTGACAGCTATTATACCAATTAATCTTATACTCACACTAACACTTGTCTAGAATCTCCAGCTGATCTCTTTCTGAACAGTCCAATTGCTCTCAGCTCTCGATCCCTCGGACTACATCCTCTATATTTTTTCCTGACAGACCAGTTTTTATTTGTTCTTTTATTCTGCTCAGACCGGATTGGCGTTGTATTGTTTCTTATAGTATAGGTTCATAATAGCGCAACAGTAAATGAATAAGAGGTCCAATAATTGGATAGTGATATCCACGCTACTTAGTGCTCTCGCTTCTATCCCGACGTTAATGTTAGAGTGTATGGTTTGGATTGTGAAAAGTAATTGTCACAACACTGTTATAGTGCATAGCTGGAAGGTATTTGTTTTGTCAATTCCCATTACTTAATTTTGCAAATATACATCACATTGGCAATGCTCAAAGTTTACATGAATAAAAAAGTCCATAATTTTGAGCAATATACATTTAACATGACACAAGCCCAAATTCAATTAAAAAAATAATGATATCTTTCAATGTATGATATTTTGATAATAAGTGAAATGTATTAATAACTAGATTTTTTTTTGGAAGATGAATTTTACATGAATTTAATTAAAATTTATATATATTTATAATTTTGTAAAATAAAAATATAAAAATATTATAAAAAGTTTAAATTAATAATAATAATAAAAAAATCTAATCACATCAATATACACACAAATCAAAATGATTAACCATCATTATTAATTATTTTAAAGAGGAACTAACATAGCTACTACAATGAGTTCGTAGCTTTTGAATTTTAACTAATATACACAAATCATTTTTCAAAATAATTTACCATCATTATTAATTCTTTTAAAGAGGAACTATAAAATGATTAACCATCATCATTATTAATTCTTTTAAAGAGGAACTATAAAATGATTAACCATCATTATTAATTATCATTATTAATTATTTTAATGAGGAAATAACATAGCTGCTACAGCAATGAGGGTTTTTGAATTTTAATTTTTTAGTTTTTTTTTTAATTTTAATTTAAAAAAAAAATTATTATTATTATTTTTAATTAAATTTGAAAATTATATATATATATATATATATATTATTATTATTATTATTTTTAATTAAATTTAAAAATTATATATATAATGATGATGGTTGTTAGATTTTATAGTGCACCAAGATGCACACACACCTCAGGTCTGGTATAGGTTCTCAAGACATAAACTCACTCACATGACTAGCTACTTAGCACAACTAAAAATAAACCAACAATTGAATAATGTATATTACACGAGAATTTAATTCCCAAAAATTCTTAGTCTTAAACCCAGAACAATGGGTTCCTGTACCACAGATAATGGCCCAATTCTTACAAAAAAGAATAATACCAAAGCACTTACAAAACACTGTTGAAACCCTCTTGGTTTCCATGTCCAAGTCATTTGTCCTGAAGATGAGGGTTATGGCATCCCTTGCCACCTCAAACCATTCTTTGCCTCTGCAATCATTGTACAAGTTTGGTTGAGTCCTTCCAACCTTATCCACTATCCTTGGATGTTTTTGTTATAACAATCCTCAAGGATGACCCTCAACCTGACTTCCAAGTTGTCCCAAAAGGTTGTTGTTAGGGTGGTTATTCTGTCCCCATTTCTTGATGTTGTCTACCAGAGGGGTTGACACGTTTATCTGCAACTTGGATGGTTGTAAAAACCCTCCACTCCTGCTCCAAAAATAATGCCAAGATTGTTTTTGTGATTGTGGTAAAAATCCACATAATTGTTGTCCTCCACATGTACTAACTCTCACATTGCCAAGAAATGCTCAGAACTATCCAGTAGACTTCCACCCCCCTAGAACATCCCTATAGACCTCCAAAAAACTCTTCCACGGTCCTCTGCTAGCTGGCAGAGTCTCCTAGTCTCAATGGCTTCCTATCCTAGGCCTAGGGCATCCCTAGGTCACTAGGTTGAGCCACCAGAACAGACTCAACATATTGGTGTTGTCCTCTTCTACTAGAACGAGCCCCAAAACTAGGTGGTTTCCCTTTCTCCTTGTTGTGGATACCTTCCTTCACTTGGATGAGTCACCCAAGCAGTTGTGGACACCTTCCTTTGTTGTGGCTAGGGTAGTCTTAGGCTATTGAAACCTCTCCTAGCAGGGGTGAGCTCTCCCACAACTTTTTTCCACCTTTTCTAGGTTGGTCAAACCCCTCCTCTGCCTTCAACAGACCTACAGTAGGGATAATAAGGTTGTTTCCCTACTTGGCCCTCGTCCTCATTTGGAACATGCCCAAAATGATCATTAAAACAACAGATCTGAGGCCAAAAAGCCTCTCTCCGTGGATGGAATGAGGTCACCACACTTATTACTCCAAGAAGAATGTCACAAATAACATTGTGTTTCATCTCTCACATTGATCTCCTTTTATACAACTCAAATGGGGTGTGTGAGGATCCCTTAAACATCTAAACGTTGAATTAGAATTAATTATTCACACATGTGGGTGTGAAACCCCAACACAAGCCCACAAATCCCATCATCAAGACTGTGAAGCCCCAACTTCATTCCAAGGGATTTTTCATCGAAACAAAAGTGAAAAATGGTGCAAAGAAAGATTCTCAGATGCCCGACACCAAGTCCATGTGACAATACCTTCTCAAAGCTACAAAATTTCAATACTCCCTCTTAGTGAGGGAGTTATTCTCACTTAATCCAATATCATCTCAAACCATCTTTGTCTCACACATTGGATCCGCTACCAAAAATGCTCTCCAAGCCACTTGATTAGTTGCTTCCTCTATCACTAAATAAAATCTTATTGTATGGCATGGTCCCTTCTTGGAAGAATCCATTCTCCTAGAATCCTTCCACATTTGAGCATCCTACCTGGCCATATCAACCCGTGACACCTTATTGACAGTCTTGGAAGACTCCTCTCTCCCATCTAGATGGATAAATATCCCTCTAATCATGTTGAATTCCTCTATAGTCATACTCCGTTTTAATATGTTGACTCCTCTGAATTCGGGCTCCCTATGATTCTACACAACCTTCATAGATACCTACTTCCTATCCATTTACACTCTACTACTGTTGGTCATGGCTCATATAGAATGTCACATTTTCCTATACATGTTTCTCTCTCTAACTCCAATACCAATATTATGTCTGAGCTAGATCCGGTGGGCATGAAAAATGCTTGTCCATCCCAGAAAAAAACTGCATATCCCTTCTCCTCAATTGTTGAGACTAAGAGAAAACTCCTTGCAGCCATAACACATTTGTCACTCTCAACACTTCTCCTAACTCCATCTGGATTGAAACTATTCCATATCCCTGTACTACATGCCTAGTATCCATACTAACCTCCATGTATATACCTAGGTTAGACACTATGAAGCTCTTGAAAAAATTATGTTCTCTTTTCATATGTTGGTGGCTCCCACTGTATACGAACCATGCAATTCTCCCAAGGTAAAAATCCCACTTACCCAAGTCACGAGTATCCAATGAAATTCTGCCCAAGTCCATCATTAAAGTCACAAAATTCTCCATGTCTATGCAAACGCTCCAACTGAACTTGTTTCCTCTCTCTGAAATAGTCTGAAGATGTGATTGGACCCTCAATCTAGTCAACTCTATACCTACACAACTCATATCTACAAGTTTCATCATCCTCCTAGGTCAAATACCTCATACATTGTCGCACCATGATAATGTGCAACTCTCCAGCCCGATGAAGAGACTAACCCATCAAACTTCCATCCACATAAAGATATCTTGTATGTGCCAAAGCACCAAAGTTGCACCCATCGCAACTCACTATGACAAGCCAATATAAGTCAGAATTGAAAACCCACCACACAACATACTATTGTGAATTAATCTCTACTCCAATCCACCAAAATTCCCAACCTTCCACACCACGAATCTACAATAGTCAAAAAATCCTTGTCTAAACGATCTTCTCCATGCCTTATCAACACTATTATCATCTGCAATAGTCACTATATCTCCCTCTCAGAGATAGCTCCTCAACACTACTGCAAATCCCTCTCAAAAATGTCACCTATGTAAATATCTCAGATCCAAATGTCCTTCTAAGAACCTCAAGCTCTGATACCATGTTATATTTTGTAGTGTACCTAGAACGGTGCACACACACCTTAGGTCTGGTCTAGGTTCTCAACAATATACACAAATATTACATAATTTGAACTATGGACATAAACACACTAAGATGCCTAACTACTTAGCACAACACAAAATAATCCAACAATTGAATCATGCACATTACACATGAAATTAATTCCCAAAAAATCTTGTTCTTAAACCCAGAACAATGGGCTCACATACCAGGGACAATGGATCGATTCTTACACAAAATAATAATACCAAAGAACTTACCAAACACTATTGAAACCCTCCTAGTTTCTAGGTCCAGGTATGTTGTCCTGGAGTTGAGGGTTATGACATCTCTTTCCACCTCAAACCATCCTATACTTCCACAAACCTTGTACAAGTTTGGTTGAGTCCTTCCATCCTTATACACTATACTTGGTTATTGTTGTTGTAAAAATCCTCAAGACTACACCTCAACCTGCCCTCCAATCTCTTCCAAAAGGCTATTGTTAGGGTGCTTTTTCTAGCCCCCTTTATTATTTTTTTCTTCCATAGGGTTTGGCCCCTTTCTCTATAACTTGGATGGATATAATATCCCTCCACTCCTCCTACATAGAAAACCCCAAATATCATTGTTGTGACTGTTGTAATATCCCACAAAATTGTTGTCCTCTACCTACACCTTCTCTCACACTTACCCTAAATTCCTAGAACTGTATAAAAGACCTCAACCCCTGTAGAACAACCCTATAGACCTCCAAAGCTCTCTGGAATTTTACTCTGCTAGCTGACAGAGTCTACTAGGCTCAGTGACTACCTATCCTAGGCCCGCGACAACCCTAGATCACTAAGTCTAGCAACTAGGATAGTCCCAACATATTATTGTTGTCCTCTTCTACTAGGTCGAGCCTCCAAAATTAGGTGGCTTCACTTTATCTGTACTGTGGCTACCTTCCTTCACCTGGATGAGTCACCCAAGAAGTTGTGGCCACCTTCCTTTGCCACGACTGGGGTCTTCATAGGTTGTGGCAGGCTCTCCAAGCACGACCGACCTCTCCCACATCTCGTTTCCACCCTTTATAGGTTATTTGAACCCCTCCTCTATCCTCAACAAACATGAAACATGGATAGTATGGCTACTTCCCTACTCGACCCTCTTCCTCCTTTGGTACCTACCCAAAAAAATCATGAAAACAATAGATTTGAGGCCAAACAACCTTTCTCCATGGTTGGAATGAGGTCACCACAATTATTACTCCAAGAAGAATGTCACAAATAACATTATGTTTCATCTCTCACATTGATATCCTTTTATACAACTCAAAGGGGGTGGGTAAGGAGCCCTTAAACAACTCAACATTAAATTAGATCCAATTATTCACACATGTGGGTGTCAAACCCCAACACAAGCCCCAACTTCATTCCAAGGGATTTTTAACCGAAACAAAAGTGCAACGAGGTGCCAACGAATATTATCACACGCCTTACACCAAGGGCATCTAAGAATACCTTCTTGAAGCTACAAAATATCAACACACTGAGACCAAAATTGGTCTATCGTACCTTAAGAAAAGAAAGAGATTACTTGTATTTCTTTTAAATTTTATTTCGATGCTTGAAAATAATTAAGAGAAGAGTTCCAATATCATTAAATTTTTTATGACTTAGAAGGTTAGGAAGGTCGGTATTTTGACAAATATTTGGAAATTAGGATCCAATTTAGGTATACACAGGGAATTCTAGGAGAAAGTGTTTTTCATATTCAACTCGCTTGGTGTCACAAAGGTGACAAATTCTTTCTTGCCATTATTTTTGGGGATTGTCCAACTCTTAGTTTCACTATGCAGATCATGAGAATTAGTTCTTGTTTTAACAATATTGATTCTCTTCTTTAAGCTAGTCAAAATAGAGAGATACTTTTGATATTCAAGGTTAGGGTTAACCACCTCCTTATAATATCTTAATTTCCTTTTATCCTCTAACTCTTTATTCCGTTATAGATTCTCCTTAAATTAAGCTTATACATTAATTTTAATATCATTTGTATTCTACAAAATAACTTGTGCTTTTATTCCCCAATGCTTTATACAAGACTTGGCATCATTATGACATCCCCGCTTGAGTCGTTGGTTATTTTGGCTAGAGTCTAAAGAAATTTTGGGGAGCCTCTTTTTATCCATGTTGTTCATCTTGTTTTTTTAAATTAAGTACCTAATCATAGTTGTTCTCTTAAAGGGGGAAATACTCGCTTTAATGAAGAGGATATGATAGGGTGTGTTGCCCTTAATTTTGAGATTATAAGTTACAAAATTATTTTGGATATATTCTATCTTTCTCAAGAATTATCGATAGATACTACATCCCCAAACTTCACATCCATATAGGATAATAAGAGTGACAAGAGTCTCAAAGGGATATTTTTCTTACCTCGTGGCCAAAGGTATGTTAATTTACAATTATTTTGAAGCCCATAATAGGCTTTCCACCCTCCATTTATTCTTTTCTCAATGCTATAGTTCTAATTGAACTTGTTATGAATATCAATTCCAAGATACTTGTACAAAGAAACTTCGTCCAAGATATCATGGTCATATACAAAATTATCATAGGTGATCTTATTTGATTTAATGATCATAACCTTCATTTTTTCAGTGTTCACACTCATACATGTACTAGAGTAGAAGTCCTTGATGATTCTAAGTTGCTTACGAAGGTCATAGAGAGTCCATGCCATAAGAACAATATCATCAGCATAGAGAAGAAGTATGATTACTATACTAGCAAGAGTTGGTCCAACCCAACCTATGGCTTCCAAACAATATGCTAACTTGTCAATGTAAATGCCAAAAAGAGTATGGGACGGGGGACAACCTTTCTTGACTCCTATATTGCAGTTAATTTCTTCTGAACAACCCTTAGTGCTCCTAAACTTGGAAATAACATTCTCATCCAAACTTATTGTAGTAGCTCTCATCTTGAAGGGAACTTTTCTCTTTTCTAACATATTCCAAAGGTTGGTTCTAGGCACATTGTCAAAAGCTTTCATAAAGACAATCAAACAATAAAGGAGCTTGGTTTTATTGTTGTGACACTCCTCTACAATGATCCTAAGCATGATAATATGGTCCACAATTGAATGATAACTTCTAAAGTTGGCCTTACATTAGATAGTTTTATGTGGATTTCTAGCCATATGCTTATCTTCTTTTCAAAAATACTTCTATATAGCTTGGATAAAATGAGGCTAATCATAATGGTCCTATAATTAGAGGGATTTATTTCATCCCCACATTAAATAATAGGTACAATGAGGATTTGAGTCGAAGGTTTATGGAAGCCCTGCTTGACTACTAAATTGAAGAGCTTATGTATGTGAGGGATCAGAATAGGCCCTCCAATTTTTAATATTTCAACTTGGTAGCCCTCCATGTCCTTAGCTTTTCTGTTTGCAAATCGCTTAACCCCAAACTTCATGTCTTCTCTAGAAAAACATCATCTTATGTAGAAAATTTTGGAATTTTATCCATGACATTACGGGATTCATAAAGATTTTTAAGGTAGGAATTCCATTCTGTTACGGGAATCATAGCATTTTCTTTAGTTCTATGAGTTGGAATTTGTCTCCAAAATTTCTTTGGATCTAGGTTAGCAAGGTGCAAAATAATCTCTTGCTTTCTATTTATGTAGCCCTTTTTTTTTCTTTTAATTAGGACTATGTATCTATTACACTCATTATCATACCATGGGTTGATAATTATATTCTTCTTTTTACACAACACTTCTATAGAGAAACACACACTTAAATCTTATATTTTATGATTTTTACATATTTAATAATTATAATCTTGATTCTGAAAAATAAATTAATATTTTCATTGTTTGATATTAATAATATTATTAAATATTAAAAAAATAATAAATATTGTTATGTGTAAAACATTGAAATGAAAAATATATTTGAAATTTTCAGCATATCTAAATATTTTGGGAAAAAATATAATTTTAAGAAGTTTATATCTTATAAGATGGACTTTTTTCAGAATCATAAGAATGTGGCTATATAATTTTTGTCAAATTACAATTTTCTATTATTAAAATTGTATTTTTAAATGTATAAATAGTTTCCACTTCCTAAAAAAAAACTTAATATTTAAAATACAATATTTTATTTTCTTATAAAAAAATAAAAATCATAAAAAATTTCCAATAAAAATTTAAAAAAAAAATCATAAAATTAACCCTGAAATTTTTGTGATAAAATCATATATATATATATAACCATGAATTGAATTTCTAAACGTGATTTAGTAATCACAAACTCCAAAATATATATGATTTTGTTATTCACAACAAATGTAATCACACGTATTATATATATATATATATATATATATATATATATATATATGTAATACGTGAATTGAATTTGTAAACGTGATTTAGTAATCACAAACAGAAAAATATATATGATTGTGTTATTGACAACAAATGTAATCACACRTAATTATGAATTGAATTTTTGAGCGTGATCCAGTAATCACAAACTCTAAAATCATATGATTGTGTTATCGACAACAAATGTACTTTAAATGAAATCACTCATATACAAGGCAACTAAAAAATAGATTTTTCTAACATAAAACGTGACTCTTTCTWWGTTGGCCAAGGGGGATGATGCATCTTCAGTAAGGGGGAGTAACCATTTTCAGTTCAGTTTGCGAATCAGCWCATGGATTCAAAGTAGACTAGTATCGGCCATGTACCAGAGATACTTCAATGGGATTCTACCAAAATCTCCAAGCCCCTCGCTATCTTACTAGAGATAGTTATACCTACAAAATAGATCTCTCTACARCATAGTTAAAACTACAAAAACAAGGATACGATCTAGAGATAATTGAGAAATAGCTTTGGTTTTGACATTACCTTATCATTGCTATAGTGATAAGATTGCTCTCTCGATGAAGATAAGGTTAAAGGTGATTCCTTGATTTGTTATCAAGATCAATGATGGGTTTAAGTGTTTAATGTTCTTAAGATCAATGATGGATAAGATTATGGTTTGATTAAGTTTGAGTGTTCAATGTTATTAAGATCAATGATGGATAAGATTATGGTTTGAGTGTTCAAAATTTTGCTTTGGCTACTTTTTTCTTTTTCTATTTTGGTATTAGAGCTCAAAGAAAGGCGCTTTAGCATATTCATTAGAGGAGGAGGGTGTGAGTGATAGAGTTTCCATACCACAACTAGGAATCAACATTTGAGGTGTTGAGATTGAAGAGATATGGTGCTACAATTGAGTAGGAATGAGTCATCATTTCTATTTGTTGGAGTCTTTACTTGCTAGAGGGTTAGGAGTTGCACAAATATATTTCAAGAGCCATCATTTCTAATTGAGGAGAGGCAATGGTATTTTCAAGTGTGAAGCCTATGAGATAAGATCCTTTTAGATATGAAGTCCCTATTTAGAAAAGAGGTAATTCAAACAATTCTTTAGAAAATGGTTTTGTTGTTGTCCTTCATTTGTCTATTTGTTTATTAGTCATGTTGAATTTGACACATTCATCTCTAAATCAAACCACTAAATTAGAAGAGTTTAATTATGTGAATTGGAAATTTAGGATGCAAACATTAGTGAAATTTTACAATATTTGGTCAATTATAATTAGTAACTAAGTCAAACTAGCTAATCCTCAAATTGTAGCTTAGATTGGGAGAAAAGAGAAACTAAGGCTAATCACTATTTTTTCAAACATAGGAGATGTACCATCTTTCGATGACTTATAAGCATTCTCATGCAAGAAGAAGAGAGAAGGAAAACTTTTGAAAACATACAAGATTCCACATATTTAGCATTCATGGCCAAATGAAAAAAAACATTCAAGGGAAAGCCATGAATGAAAAGTAAGGAGGAAAGCCAAAATCAAAGCCAGAACAAAGAGTGTCATAAAAAAAAAACACCAGTCAAATATCTACAAAAGAAAGGTAATTGTTTTTACTATAGTAAGCCTAGACAAAACATTGCATGGTAATGAGGTTTAATGAATCCAAGTATAGAATAAAATAAGGAAATTGTATTGGCAAAGAAAGTGAAGTAAAAAATGAAGAAGTTCATTTCATGTATCTTCATCTATAGAAACAAACAAGTATGACGCTTGGTTTATTGATTTGGGAGCCTATGTTTTCATATGGTGTGTAACATAGATTGGTTTTATGATCTTGTTGAGACAATTAACAGTGAAATTTTTTTATTAGGAAACAAAGTCTCATGAAATAAAAGGATGTGGCAATGTATGTGTGCAATTACCAAATGGACGTGCAATGAAAATTAAAAATGTAATATATGTGCCCAAAATCAAGAAAAACTTAATCTTTGTTTCAACAACTGTAGATCAAGGAATGAAGGTTGAATTTTTAAAGACGATTTTCCTTTTGACAGACATGCTTGATGATCCGAAAATACTTAGATGTAAAATTAACTCTTAAATACACATAAACATATGACCAGATTCAAAATATAAATGATCGCTTGACCAGTTGCAAAAACACATGTGAATATGCTTACTTGTCCATGAACTTCATTAATAATGATGAATAATTTGAAGAATAACGAGATAACACAATAGAAAATAAAAGAACTTAAATTACATATGTAAATGACATATATCTCTTCATCTTCAGAGCCCCTTTAGATATAATGATTATTCTTAATCATCTCAAAATACCAAATTACAATACAATATAGGATTACAAAAAACCAATTTAATGGACTATCTTTAATTCCACTACTCAAAACAAGAAAATGAGTTCACCATTAGAATCCTTGCGAAATTAAGAGAAATTTGACTATAAATTCGACCAAACTCCAAACTCGCTCAATTGCACCCTCTTTGGCATGCTAAACAATGCACTAAAAGCTCATTAATGACAATTTTAATCAATAATTTTACAAAGGACCTTAAATTACAAAATCTATTTCAAATTCACAATCCTTGTGGAAAAATGAAACCAATGAGTATAAACTTGACTACATTCAGACAAAATTCCTTGTGGAACGCAGAATGAGACAATGCCAAGACTTAGGAAATCTCTTGAATGCACTTCTATGCATTGCATACTTTAGGATTCATACCACCTCGATATTTATTCCCTAACTAGAATACATGCACCTTGGAATGTGTGCAAGTCTTAGGATCCACGCCAATTAAATAGGCTCGGCCCTTAACTCCCCTTCCACAACTTTCGACATCGGAATAAATGTTTGTTGGGGAATTTCCATAACAAAAAGGCTCGGTTAGAAGAGTGGCTAAGTGCACAGATTATAACTCAGACGTTCCAGTTTCTATCCTCTTGATAACTCATATCCATTTGTTTTGTTGTTGTATGGTTATATGATATATAATATGTTGGAATATGGTTTTAAACTCCCCATGCACAATACATTTGCGGTCATATGGGATAACACAATAACCAGGGGTTGGGGGCTTAGCCCTCGACTCATTTTCCCTCCAAATGGAACTTTAACGAAGTTTAAATCAAGTTTATATTGTATAGAGTTAACAAACATAGTGGTGGCATGATGGTAAGGGAGGCTTTGTAAAGATTATGGAGGTTGCGGGTTCAACCCTTGTCGACTTTATAATTTTGTTAAACCATAACCAATATAGGCCAATGGGAGGCTTCCATGTGGTAGCCTCTCATTGACTATCCCTTGCTATGTGTCAACATACAATTTTCCAATGTAATATGTACGGTCTACCAACACATCTACCCAGACACTATATGATCACTTGACGTGGCACGTTGGGGTGTAGCCACAACATTGTCGTACGGTTCTACGGTCATTCCATGCGTCACCCTTGCAATGGTGATACGTTTAACCCTTTTACTCCTTTGACTTTTGACCAAACTTTGACTTCTCATAACTTTGTCATACGAGCTCTGTAAACGTGATTTACGAGCTCATAACTTTGACTTCTCATAACTTTGTCATACGAGCTCATAACTTTGTCATATATATATAAACATGAATTGAATTTGTAAACGTGATTTAGTAATCACAAACAGAAAAATATATATGATTGTGTTATTGACAACAAATGTAATCACACATAATTATGAATTGAATTTTTGAGCGTGATCCAGTAATCACAAACTCTAAAATCATATGATTGTGTTATCGACAACAAATGTACTTTAAATGAAATCACTCATATACAAGGCAACTAAAAAATAGATTTTTCTAACATAAAACGTGACTCTTTCTATGTTGGCCAAGGGGGATGATGCATCTTCAGTAAGGGGGAGTAACCATTTTCAGTTCAGTTTGCGAATCAGCACATGGATTCAAAGTAGACTAGTATCGGCCATGTACCAGAGATACTTCAATGGGATTCTACCAAAATCTCCAAGCCCCTCGCTATCTTACTAGAGATAGTTATACCTACAAAATAGATCTCTCTACARCATAGTTAAAACTACAAAAACAAGGATACGATCTAGAGATAATTGAGAAATAGCTTTGGTTTTGACATTACCTTATCATTGCTATAGTGATAAGATTGCTCTCTCGATGAAGATAAGGTTAAAGGTGATTCCTTGATTTGTTATCAAGATCAATGATGGGTTTAAGTGTTTAATGTTCTTAAGATCAATGATGGATAAGATTATGGTTTGATTAAGTTTGAGTGTTCAATGTTATTAAGATCAATGATGGATAAGATTATGGTTTGAGTGTTCAAAATTTTGCTTTGGCTACTTTTTTCTTTTTCTATTTTGGTATTAGAGCTCAAAGAAAGGCGCTTTAGCATATTCATTAGAGGAGGAGGGTGTGAGTGATAGAGTTTCCATACCACAACTAGGAATCAACATTTGAGGTGTTGAGATTGAAGAGATATGGTGCTACAATTGAGTAGGAATGAGTCATCATTTCTATTTGTTGGAGTCTTTACTTGCTAGAGGGTTAGGAGTTGCACAAATATATTTCAAGAGCCATCATTTCTAATTGAGGAGAGGCAATGGTATTTTCAAGTGTGAAGCCTATGAGATAAGATCCTTTTAGATATGAAGTCCCTATTTAGAAAAGAGGTAATTCAAACAATTCTTTAGAAAATGGTTTTGTTGTTGTCCTTCATTTGTCTATTTGTTTATTAGTCATGTTGAATTTGACACATTCATCTCTAAATCAAACCACTAAATTAGAAGAGTTTAATTATGTGAATTGGAAATTTAGGATGCAAACATTAGTGAAATTTTACAATATTTGGTCAATTATAATTAGTAACTAAGTCAAACTAGCTAATCCTCAAATTGTAGCTTAGATTGGGAGAAAAGAGAAACTAAGGCTAATCACTATTTTTTCAAACATAGGAGATGTACCATCTTTCGATGACTTATAAGCATTCTCATGCAAGAAGAAGAGAGAAGGAAAACTTTTGAAAATAGACAAGATTCCACATATTTAGCATTCATGACCAAATGAAAAAAAACATTCAAGGGAAAGCCATGAATGAAAAGTAAGGAGGAAATCCAAAATCAAAGCCACAACAAAGAGTGTCATAAAAAAAAACACCAGTCAAATATCTACAAAAGAAAGGTAATTGTTTTTACTATAGTAAGCCTAGACAGAACATTGCATGGTAATGAAGTTTAATGAATCCAAGTATAGAATAAAATAAGGAAATTGTATTGGCAAAGAAAGTGAAGTAAAAAATGAAGAAGTTCATTTCATGTATCTTCATCTATAGAAACAAACAAGTTTGACGCTTGGTTTATTGATTTGGGAGCCTATGATTTCATATGGTGTGTAACATAGATTGGTTTTATGATCTTGTTGAGACAATTAACAATGAATTTTTTTTATTTTGAAACAAAGTCTCATGAAATAAAAGGATGTGGCAATGTATGTGCGCAATTACCAAATGGACGTGAAATGAAAATTAAAAATGTAATATATGTGCCCAAAATCAAGACAAACTTAATCTTTGTTTCAACAACTGTAGATCAAGGAATGAAGGTTGAATTTTTAAAGACGAGTTTCCTTTTGACAGACATGCTTGATGATCCGAAAATACTTAGATGTAAAATTAACTCTTAAATACACATAAACATATGACCAGATTCAAAATATAAATGATTGCTTGACCAGTTGCAAAAACACATGTGAATATGCTTACTTGTCCATGAACTTCATTAATATTGATGAATAATTTGAAGAATAACGAGATAACACAATAGAAAATAAAAGAACTCAAATTACATATGTAAATGACATATATCTCTTCATCTTCAGAGCCCCTTTAGATAGAATGATTGTTCTTAATCATCTCAAAATACCAAATTACAATACAACATGGGATTACAAAAAACCAATTTAATGGACTATCTTTAATTCCACTAATCAAAACAATAAAATGAGTTCACCATTAGAATCCTTGCAAAATTAAGAGAAATTTGACTATAAATTCGACCAAATTCCAAACTTGCTCAATTGCACCCTCTTTGGTATGCAAAACAATGCACTAAAAGATCATTAATGGCAATTTTAATTAATAATTTTACACAGGACCTTAAATTACAAAATCTATTTCAAATTTACAATCCTTGTGGAAAAATGAATCCAATGAGTATAAACTTGACTACATTCGGACAAAATTCCTTGTGGAACGCAAAACGAGACAATGCCAAGACTTGGGCAATCTCTTGAATGCACTTCTATGCATTGCATACTTTAGGATTCATACCACCTCGATATTTATTCCCTAAGTAGAATACATGCACCTTGGAATGTGTGCAAGTCTTAGGATCCACGCCAATTAAATAGGCTCGGACCTTAACTACCCTTCCACAACTTTCGACATTGGCATAAATGTTTGTTGGGGAATTTCCATAACAAAAAGGCTCGATTAGAAGAGTGGCTAAGTGCACAGATTATAACTCGGACGTTCCAGTTTCCATCCTCTAGATAACTCATATCCATTTTTTTGTTGTTGTATGGTTATATGATATATAATATGTTGGAATATGGTTTTAAACTCCCCATGCACAATACATTGCGGTCATATGGGATAACACAATAACCAGGGGTTGGGGGCTTAGCCCTCGACTCATTTTCCCTCCAAATGGAACTTTAACAAAGTTTAAATAAAGTTTACATTGTATAGTGTTAACAAACATAGTGGTGGCATGATGGTAAGGGAGGCTTTGTAAAGATTATGGAGGTTGCGGGTTCAAGCCTTGTCGACTTTATAATTTTGTTAAACCATAAGCAATATAGGCCAATGGGAGGCTTCCATGTGGTAGCCTCTCATTGACTATTCCTTGCTATGTGTCAACATACAATTTTCCCATGTAATATGTACGGTCTACCAACACATCTACCCAGACACTATATGATCACTCGACGTGGCACGTTGGGGTGTAGCCACAACATTGTCGTACGGTTCTACGGTCATTCCATGTGTCACCCTTGCAATGGTGATATGTGTCACCCTTTTACTCCTTTGACTTTTGACCAAACTTTGACTTCTCATAACTTTTTCATACAAGCTCTGTTTGACTTTCCATTTGTATCATTGGAAAGATAATGATGAGATATATGCATTGATGTTATTTTCTTGATCATTTGAAACGATCAAATTTGAGATTTTATGGATACCTTAGGACCTTTGTGAGAATTTTAGATCCTCCTGGACCTTTGTGAGCATTCCTTAGATCCTCCTGGAACTTTGTGAGAATTCTTGGATCCTCATGGATGACATCTCCCCACTGAAGAACCTTTGGACCTCCAAAAGTATGGATTATTCATAAATGAAGTGATAATGATTTCGCCTCACTTGTCCAATATCATCCATCCTTCTTTCTTAGATAACAAGCACCTGACTCATCACAGCCATAATGGAGACTGAAACAACAATGATAACCAGGTTAACCATTCCCTTAAATTCACAAACTCTTCCATTAATTGTTATAGTAGCCAGCCATATTCCATTGATTAGTAATAAATTGATCAACATAAATGAATATACAGATGCAAAAGAGAATGCACCATCAACAGGAAGAACATCAACCAAAGAAATTGTTTTACTTTCAACCATAGGTTGTAAATCTAGATCTTGGATAGTAGCATTAACTAGTATGTTCCCTGTAGTGACAACTGTCAAATTAGTCTTCATCTAATGAGATCTCACAATGAACTCAATCCCATCCTTGAAAATATGATACTTATTATGTTCCCTATAGAAAATGGCCTTCCTATCATACAAGTATGGACTTCCCAAAACCATCTCACAAATGTTGAGTGGAACAACATCTAACTCTACCTCATCAATGAAACTAGATGTGATCACAAACCATAACTTGCATTGCTTAGTTACCTATACCTAAGAATTATCACAAATCCAACCTAAAGGATACGATCTCAGATGAGGCCTAGTTTCCAATCCCAAATTATGAACAACTTGCTCTGAAATAAGATTCACTTGTGATCCACTATCAACAAGTGTCTCAATATTAATGTGCTTTGAGATAACTTGTAAATGAAAAATGTCTTTTATTTTCCTTCCATCAGGGATTACATTATTTTTTGCAGAAGAAATGTGCAAACTGAAACTTGTAACATAATATTTACCTTTGATGCTCATAGTTGTAACCTGGGTTTCATCGTCAGACTTTGATCCAAGATCCTAAACTATGGTCATGGCCTTCTCTTTACCCTTTCTAGGCTGAGCCCATTTCAGTTTCATTTATGGAAGGAAATTCCAACAATTCTTCTCATCATTTTCTTTCTTCTCACAGTGAGAACATGTAGGCCTATTATTTTCATCCTTCTTCACTGTAGTTGTCTTCTTACTCTTTCCTTTTCACTTCAACTACTCCTCGAATTGATGTGGCTCCTCTGACACATATTCAACAACATGTTTTCCTTTGCTGGCTTAAAGATGAGTACCTTGTACTAATACTTCATAAATATATTATGATTAAAAATTACTATAATATGGAAAATATATGAGTGCATACCATTAATATACTTTATAAAAGTCTCAGGAGTTTGTAATGGAATTCCTAAAGACAATGCCTTCTTCTTAAATTCATGTTTGTAAGCTTGAACTTTTTTCCCTTTTCCTTGCCTTAGATGTTTCCAAGCAATCATTGATGTTTTCATATAATATAATGGATAAAATTTCTTTCTTAATGCAACAACAAATTCAATCCAGGAAGAAATGATTTTACCATGTTTAATAAGATCAACTTGTGTTCGACTCTCCCACCATATCAATGTTGTGAAGATAAGGAAAAGAGTAGCCAATTCTATCTTAGAAGTATCCTATATAATTTTATGTAGTCTTCAATATACTTCAATCGATTTGACCTAATTATCCAACTTATCTTCATTCAACTCTCCATCATAAGTAGACAAATCAAACTTTAGATCTAGCTTTAACAAAGGTAAATCATGAGAATGAGAACACTTTTCAGAATGATTTTTCCTCTTATGAGAAGAATGTTTACTTCCATCAGAAGATGATTATGATGATGATGATGATGATGATGATGATGATGATGATGATGATGATGATGATGATGATGATTATTATTATTATGAGGATGATGGATACCTTAGAATTTCTTCACCTTCACCTTCTCCTTCAAATTTTACCATTTTTTCAACTGGACCACCTTCATTTTGATGAGGAGTTGCTCTCCTCCTTTCTAGATCTTCCCATAATTCCTTAAACATTTTTTTCATATAAAGAAACATACTTCGAAACTTATTATCATCCTTAGGAATAACATATTCATTCTCCATTTCTTTCCTTCTAAATACATGTTTAATCTCAGGATTAAAAACTTCAAGTGTGCCTCCACCTCGCTTGGATTTGGACCTCGTAAGAATTCACTTGAAAATAAACATCAAAACCATCTCTGATACCAACTTGATCCGAAAATCATTAGATGTAAAAATAACTCTTAAATACACATAAACATCCAACTATATTTAGAATATAAATGATCGCTTGACTAGTTGAAAAAATGCATGTGAATATGCTTACTTGTCCATGGATTTCATTAATACTGATGAATAATTTGAAGAATAATGTGATAACGCATAAGAAAATAAAAGAAATCAAATTACATATGTAGATGACATATATCTCTTCATCTTCAAAGTCCCTTTATATAGTATGACTCTTCTTCATCATCTCAAAATACCAAATTACAATACAACATGGACTTACAAAAATCCAATTTAATGGTCTCTCTTTAATTCCACTACTCAAAACAAGAAAATTAGTTCACCATTAGAATCCATGTGAAATTCTAATAAATTTGACTATAAAGTCGACCAAATTCCAAACTGGCTCAATTTCACCTTCTTCAACATGTAAACAATGTGCTAAAAGCTCATTAATGAAAATTTTTATTAAGTCTTTTACAAATGATCTCAAATTAAAAAATAGACCTTGAATTCATAATCCTTGCGGGAAAACAAATCCAATGAGTATAAACTTGACTAAATTTGGACAAAATTCCTTATGGAATGCAAAATGAGACAATGCCAAAACTTAGGCAATCTCTTGCATGCACTTCTATGTAGTCCGTACCTTGGGATCTATACCACCTTGGTATATGTGCCCTCATGGGAATATGTGCACCTTGGAATGTGTGCAATTCTTGGGATCCACGTCCATTAAATAGGCTCGACCCTTGTCTCCCCTTATGCAACTTTCAACATCGACATAAATGTTTGTTGGGGAATTTCCATAACAAAAGGCTTGGTTAGAAGAGTGGTTAAGTCCCCTGAATATAACCCGAAAGTTCCTGGTTCAATCCTCTCCATAGTGAATATCCATTTTTTTTTTGTTGTATTGTTATATGTTAGATAATACATTGGAATATGGTTTTAAACCCCTTGCACACAATACCTTGCAGTCATATGGGATAACACAATAACAAGGGGCTAGGGGCTTATCCCTCGACCCCTTTTCCCTCCAAATGGAACTTTAACAAAGTTTAAATAAAATTTACAACATATAGAGTTAAGAAACATTGTGGTGGAGCGATGGTAGGGGAGGCTTTGTTAATATTGTGGAGGTCACAGGGTCGACCCATGTCGACTCCATAATATTCTTAAACCATAACTGATATAGGCCAATGGGAGGCTTCCATGGGCCCACATGGCAGCCTCTCAATTGAATATCCCTTGCCAAGTGTCAACCTATATTTTTCCCACATAATCTATACAGTTTTCAAACACATCTGCCTAGTTCCTATACAATCAGTCCATGTGGCAACTTGGGGTGTGGACATGTCATTTTCATATGGTTGTATGGTCGTGCCATGTGTCACCCTCGCAATGGTGACATGTGTCACCCTTTTACCCCGTTGACATATACTACTCATAACTTTTGAAAATGAGCTCTATTTGACTGGTCATTTGTGTCATTGGAAACATAACGACGAGATCTACGCATTGATGTCATTTTATCAATCATTTGAGACTATCAAATATTGAGATTTTATGGATCCTGTGGGACCCATGTGATCATTTTGGATCCTTCTAGACCTCTGTGAGCATTTCTTATATCCTTTTGTATATTTGTGAGCATTCTTGGATCCTCCTAGATCACATGACAACAAAAAAGTGATTGTAGAAGGAATTATAATGGGATGCCTTTACAAGCTTGAAGCCACTATTTTAAACCATAAAGTAATGACATCCATTAGTGTATTCATTGAGGATCCTTAGCACTTGAGGTATGGCCATTTAAATTTTAGATATATTTATCTATTATAAATAAAGGATATGGTGAAGGGTCTTCCTATTTCAAGAATGAAGATATTGAATGTGAATGGTGTGGACCAGGAAAGCAACATAAAAATGAATTTCTAGTAAGAACAAATAGAACAAAGGGGTGAGTGTAAGCTAATTATGGTCTCTCATGATGCATTAGTGGAAATATAAACATGGAAAAGTAACAATATGTTAACTAGGGGGAATTATTTAAGGTACGTTACAATGAATTTGAATATGGTGTAAAAATATTAAATGTAGGAAATTGAATTAGCGTTCCGAATATACAATGTTTATTTATAGAAATTGTGAATAACTCTATGAAATTTGATTTTTTCTAACAGTGGTATGTTATTTTTCTAGAAAAATATAAGGTATATGTCTATGTTAGTGTAATTTTTTTGTACCTTAATGATAGAGTTTCCTTCCAAAAAAAACATGGATTGTAGAGAACCCATTGTTCTAGTGCAATGTATATTTTCAAAATTTATAATATTAATTTTATATGTTTTTTAAATTATGAAAGTCAATATATCCTTGAAAATATAACACCTTCCATTAGTGTGGGTTATGAGGGTATTTTTTTTTGTAAATAAACTAGATGAGAATCCTTATATTCAACCAAGAAAAAGTACAAAGTGATACATAGACTTGTTGATAGCCAAAGACCCCCCAGAAAGAGAACAAGGGAACACTAAAGACTAACCTATGCTAAAAGAGAACCACACGGAGTACATGGTCATAAGAAGATGAAACATTACAAGACAAGGAGAAAGGGTTGGGTTATTGTGTTCGCTGAAGAGGATCCTTTCTACATATTTTCTTATGAACATCAATCCAACCAGAGGTACTGATAGGCTCAACAAACTTCTCCACCAAATCCAAATGGTCAGAGGAAATGCTAGAATATTGAGCTACAAAAGATAAGGTTTCTTCCTTGTCACTGTCTAAATTATCTGATTCATGAGGATGTTTCTGAGTCCCTGAGAGCGGGGATGTTGCCATGATTATGTCATTCAATTGATAATTTTTGAGAGGAGTGTGAAAAGGATGAATTGTGGGATTCAAAGTCAAAATTTATGAAGCTTTAGGATGTTGTGTTGAAGCCAAAGGCTAGTGTTTTGGGTTTGTGGTTGGTTGCTACAGAATTGTTGGAGACTACAAAGGTGTTGTAGAAGGTGGTGGAGCTTGGGTGTCTTTTTGATGTTGTTTGTTATCAAATGAATATTTCAAGTGACCTTCGCGTTTTTTAGTGTCTTTCCAACCATTATCCCTTTTTCGTTCTCTAGGGGATGAGAATGGGGTTGGGAATAAAGGACAAGCTTCCTGAAGGTCCTCTATTTATTGACAGGAGTGGCACCTGAAGGAAGTGTTCTCATAATTGATTAGCTGCATTTAAAAATCATCCTAATTCCAACCTATAAGAATCTTATCTAGTAGCCCTTGACTAAGGCTGATTTCAACGCATACGTGGGCAAAGGTGATAAAGCCTTTTGTTACCCGGTCTATGTCAATATTGATAAACCTACCCAACATGTTGCCTAGGGTAGGTTTAGTCTGCGGGTTTAAATGATGAAACCATATCTACATGGAAAGACCAAATTTTCCCTAGAACCATGGACCTTGCTCCAGTGCGTGTTAGAAGTCTGCCTATGTGGAAAAAATAACAATGAATAATCCTTTGGAGAAGAAGAATAGCTCATGACGTGACGACCATATATTATTTACCCATTCTCTCAGCATAGAAGTTGAGGGCCATAGTCCATTGAAATGAAAGATGAGGGATTTTTTTATGGTAGATATATGTAGAGCCATAGACATGGGGGTCTTCAACCTCTAATTTTGGAGGTTCTGCAAACTTCTCCAAAATGAAGATAGAGCCAAAAATCTCCTTTGCTCTGGAATTTTCATCCTTAGACCCTGAAGGAGAAGAAATCTATGTTTTCAAGGCATGCTTGTATGAGCTTAGTTGAGTGGAGGATGGCTCTCCTCCACGCAAATGAGAAACAAGAGAAATGGTTGTATTCTTTATATTTCCATAACCTCGTAGTACATATCCATCCACAAGCTATCAAACTTCAAAGATTAGTCGTTGAAAGCAAGGAAATATACCTTTCTCCTGGTGGATATGGGCTTTGAGCTAAAAAACGGAGTCTGAATCCTAAGCATGCAAGAAGAGAGAAGAATCGATGATGGTCTTTACAAATACAGGAAATCCTGCAGCAGTCTCATAGTAGGCCACAACATGATGAGGGAAGGCCCTTCATTCCCAAATATTGCAATGTCGGTTGATGGTGGGTTTCTTTCGATCCCTGTGAACCATCATTTTTTCTTAACCTTTCCTGCTCTATGGAAACCCTAGCTTCTTAACCCCGATGTCGCTCTCTTGTTTGGTGGTGCAGAGGCCATTGACTCTGGCAGGAATTCCAACCTTAATTTGCGCTTCACATATCCGGGAGGCTCACTGGTATTGGAAACCATTTTGGCCAGAGAACCCGATCCCCCATCACCTTTTTCATGATGGCCCATTCACCCTCACTTTTTCGTCCTTGGGCGACATATTCTCGGCTCCATTCTTACTAGTCCTCCTGGGAGTGACACTATTGTTTTTGGGCCACAATATCCTCTCAGAAAAGGGCTCTCGATTGGTGGAGAACCTCCTCAGTAGCCAAGAGCAAAACCCTTCCATTTTTCCACTCCAAAAATGGCTATGAGGGTCTTAACATTATACAAAAAAAACAAAAAAAAATAGATTGGATAT
>SNQJ01S0000155.1:166604-181670 GCA_010110895.2 Picea sitchensis
CTCTCTACCTCCCCTCTCTATCTCCCTCTTTCTCCCTCTGACACTCTCTCTCTATGCCCTCTCTCTCTTCCTCTCTCTCCCACTCACACTATGACACACACTCTCTACCCCCTCTTTGTCTTCATATCTCTCTCTCCCTCTCACTCTCTCTCACACTTTCTTTCTTCTCCCCTCTCTATCTTCCTCTCTCCCCCTCTCACACATACATACAATATAAAAAGTTTAGTATATTGCAAGGAAAGGCATGGCATGTCAAGACATGGCCTTGAACTAGACATGGAAATACCTATACCTAGACATGACAAGAACTAGACCTAGACATTGACCTAGACCTAGACCTATAAATATACCTAGATGTAGAACATGACCATGGCCATGACCTAGAACTAGATCATGACCTATACCTAGACCACTGCAAAGGGCGTACCTGAAATGAATAGATAGCCACTTATCATAGATGAGTTGGTATTTGAATGGAATGGATAACCATATATCAATTGTGAGTTTAAATTACTTCACTTGTATGAATAATGTTCGCAAAATATTCTTGTCAAATAAATCATAGTGCCCAAAATAAATAGACCCAACATGACTCCTTGCTTCTACTCTACATTTCATCATATTTAACCTGCACATATATCTTGATTAATACACTCACATAAAGAATATTAATTTGTATATTACATGAAACCAAAGGTTATACCTACTATTCTATTCTTTGTCATCCTTAAGGAAATTCATACCAACAAAGAAAACAAATCTCAAATCTACCATTAAACCATGACCTATACCGTGACCTAGACCATGACCTAGACTTAGACCATGACCTAGACCTACACCCATACCATAACATAGACCATGAACTAGAAATATACCATAACCTAGACATGGAAATACCTGTACCTAGACCTAGACCTTGCCTTTCCATGCCTCACATGTTGGAAAGTTAGTTATCATTTATGTCAACAAGCAGTGGTTGTCATTGATGTCAATAGATTTGATGGGTGTATTTAGATAAGTCTCCAAAGTGGTCCCCTTATGGTGTATCTCTAAGCATGGCCCTCATGGGAAGACGCTTTGAAGAAGTATACAAGAAACCCATAGGTATGGTCAAGAAGCCCATAGGTGTGGTCATGAAGCCCGAAGTTTTTTGAGGAATATGGACATGCATGATAGTGTAAATGCATGTAAAACACACATACATGGATATTCCTTGTCATGTTGTTTCCAATGGTAGGTGGAATGTCACATGGTTCTTCACAGTTGATGAGTTATGGCCTTGTGAAGTTGGAATCCCTAAAGACTAGGTAAGAAGCCCTAAACAAATACAAGTCATAAATTAAAGGGTTAAGTGGTTGCAACAAGAAACCCTAAAGTAAGGAAAGAGGTTACTTAGAAAAAGTGTAAATACACCTCAAAGAGTCTCTCATAAATACAATTCACACACAACTCTATTTATTATCTATCTTGTGAAGAAATTTTGGTCTATTGGCGAATCTGAGGTAGAAAGTTTGAGGTCGTGAAGGAAGGTCAAAGGTGAAATTCTGAGCATTGCAGAAAAGGTGATAACCCTAGTTTATGAGGTTATCCGCAAGTTACAGTTCAACATGGTGTGAACATATGTAGGTTGTACAGGATAAAAGCATGTATATCCGCGAGTAGTAGAAGAGAAAGTCACAGATCTATGGAAAATGGTTTGAAGAAGATGGTATATCTTGTTTGTTGAATATGACATGCACCAGGTTGGTTTGTTGATATGAGACTATATCTACTATTTCTTATTCATGAGTAAAAGTATTTTGTTGGGCCCTTATTTTTTAGGATAAGTAATTGCGCAAGTTTTGGCCTAGTACGAGTTGCGCAAGCTTCAGAAGAAGATGGACAACAAAGCAATAAAGAGAAACAAAAGTCAGTTGTGAAAAGGACAATGCAATGCCAACTAAACAAAAGTGGTTGCAACAAAACAAGAAAGCATGCAAGCCGAGATAGAAGACACATCCTAGCTTATATATAGGGTTGAACATAAATTCTAAGGGGTTTGTTCATTGTTGAGTCATTCGTTTGGTGTTATTGTCCAATATTCCCCACTCCACAGGGTTGTTGTCAGTTGAGTCAAGAAAAGGTTTGAGTCTGTAATGTAATTTGTATGCCTTTTGAGAGTTAGAGCTCTATGTCATGAGTCCAGAGCCAAGAGTCTGTAATAGAACACTACTGTATGGTTCTGAGACTGTAAATGAAGGAAGATTCAGAAGATAATATAAAGAAGGATCTAAATTTTCAAAATATGCTATGTATTCTTCTGTTTTACTCATGCATTACAATACTTCTTTATGGTTTATAAGTTCCTCATGATGGTTATGTGTTTAAATGATTTTCTGCAACATAAGTAGGTTCGGTTCTTGCACACATGAGATTCATATATGCTCGATTGCTAGATGTCTTGCACAAGATCGGGATGATTCATGAAGCTTTTGTGAATCCTCCTAAGTCTTTTCCTTACCCTTCCCTATCTATTTGTCTCAGCAGCGCTTTGGGTGATATTTGTTCTCTTCGGAGGAGATGAAAATGCCAACGCTCTAGATTTTAAAGTTGCGCCAACAAAATGGTTCCATTGTCGAGACCAACGTTAAAAGGGAACCTGTAGGGAGGATGTTTTCGTGGATTCACATATCTAGTATTGACCAATGGTGGGAAAAACATTGTGACGCTTTCATATGGAAAGAAGTGGAGCTGAGGGGAAAACCTGTGAAAGACACTTGTGAGGTAATATTTTACTCAAAAAGATCAAGTGACCAGTATGAGATATTATGGATTAAGTTCCCAAAGGATATGTACTTGGGACACAAGAAATCTATTAGCACTTCATCGGCTAGATTGTCCAATCATGCAAGGGGTTGACTTCTTCGTCAATACCACATCAGAGGGATATATTATCTATTTTTCAACTAAGAACCACCAATATTTTTTGCACACAGAGGCAGTTTTTATGAAAGATGCAAGGGGAAGACTATTGAGAAAAATCCCCTTGTGGATTAATGTTTTCTTGATGGAAGAGGGGATGTTGACTATGTCTCTAACTGAGATGGTAGCGTAAACACCCTCACTTGGGGTAGGGCGAGGTTGGGTTAGAATCATGGCCTGAGAGAGGGGATAGGCTCTTTGACAAATTGGGGGGAAACAACAAGAAATGGACTCAAGAGACGAGCGATCCTTTAAGAGATCTTCCATAGTTGAGAAGTGGTGACACGGAAATATCAAGAAAGAAGCAAGACAATCTAAGAAGTTGAGGAAAGAAGTCAGGCCAAGATAAGTAGAGGAAAGACAGATGGAAGAGTTGCGAAAGATGAGAAGACAGGAAAGATTGTCCAGTCAAAGATTAAGTGAGAGAGAAGTGCGGAGAGAAAGAAGTCCCTAGGAAGTTGGACAAGAAGGAGAAGTTGTAAACGTAAGAGAGGAGGAAGTTGGCATGAATCTTGAAGAAGAAATAGAAGATTCAGCCCTGATGACAAGAGAGATCGAGAATCCATATGAAGAGAACATTCTAGTGGAAGATAATGAGACCCCCCAGATCAAAGAAAACCACCCCAAAGAAAATGGCGCCAGCCAAAAATCGCCCATACCCCGAGTGTCTTCTATACAAGTGGTAGGTTTGATACTACATTCTCATGCTAGTTCTGTTCCAGTACAATTAGTTAGTCAGACACAACAAGGAAGTGAGAGTACAGGGAGGATATTGGGATCCCCTAGGAGATCACAAGTAGGAACGTTAGGTTTCATTTTGATAAGAGAAACAAGATCATAAATGGTTGGCCATGTGGGAGGTTTGATTTCTCGATACCCAGAATTTTGGGGTAAGGGAGATGAAGATCTTGAGAAACATTGGTTCTTGTGTGAAGCAATCAGGAGATCTAGAGGGACTCTAGATGTGAATAAGTTGGTCGAGTTCCAGACTACCTTGAGAGGTCGCACTCTCAAGTGGTAGATGAAGATCATTGAGCCAGGAGTGCCAAGAATGCAAGGTCAAGCGTTCAAACTTGTCCAGGTATGGACAAGGTTAATAGACGAGTTTAAACTACCTCAGTTAGAACAAAAGGCTTTATTTGAGTTGTGCGAGATCCAACAAAATGAAGGTAAATCAGCCTAGGAATATAGCCAGAAGTTTAAAGATGATATAGGGAGGTTAACACATCCAATCCATGAGGAACATCAAAAGGAATGGTACATTCAAGGATTGCTACCTTTGACCCAGATGCCACTAATGCAACAACGAATAGCCACCTTAACATACACCTTGGAACAATTGATGAAGATTGAATCCATGGAGGGATACCCTGGGAGCCTGAGAGTGACCAGACCCCCAGCAGATGTGAACTTGGCGCAACTACAAGGGAAAATATCAGTGCTGACAGAAAATATTCAAGAGCTGACAATACTTAGACTAAGACAACCACAGGTCTGATGCACCGGATGTTATACAAAAGGACATCTTGTGAATGAATGTCCATGAATGATTGGAATGGGACCTCCTCAGAATCCAATGGGACCCCCACTAGGATCCACAAGAGGAGTTGTGCAAGTGTCTACAAACTTACCATTCCATAACCCCACCGCATATCATGCTTTTCCTGGAAACCAAGCAGCACCAACAATTCAGTAGTGTGATATTTTTTGAATCCATGGGCATGGGCCAAGACAATGCCCCATCATGAAAAAATATTCGACAGTACCAAATACAGTACACTGTGAGTTCTGCGCATATACCACACATACTACCAACCAATGTAGAGCGTTGGATGTACTTGTAGACATGTTGGACCGAACAACATTCAGGGTGAATGAAAACCCTCACAGATCGAGAAGAGGTCGAGGAGGTGGAGCTAGAGGAGACTTCCGAGGAGGAAGAACTGGGGGAAGAGGGCCAAGAAGGAGTTATAACTGTGATGAGAAAGGCCACATGGATAGAGACTGTCCTCATACAAGGTGGCCATGGTTCTCTCACTATAGAACAAATGAGAATGCAACTTAAGAATACACATAATTAATTGAAAAATGGGAAGATAGGGTACGACAACGAGGAAATAACCTCATCAATTCAGAAATTAAGAGAGTTATTAAGGGAAAATTTCCCAACCTCAATATCGTTACTCAAGGAGGAGCAAAGACAGGAGTTGATGTTGATACTCTACCCTAGATCCAAAAATCAACACCTAAAGAAGATAGGTATGACCCTATAAAACAAAAAATGTTCTTTAAATATTCCATAGAAGTATTTTAGAATATTCCTAGCCCTGAGACGTGAGAGAAAATCCCTCGGCCCATTTTTTATCCTAATATTACGCAAGTCCCTGCTTCACCCCCTCCACCTAGAAACCTTGTAGTCATACTGAGACAACCTGAGCTACCTCAAAATGTATTCAACCTTTGGTTTCAATTATTTTATGACATTCTCAGGAATGACCAATTAACAGGGAAGTTTTGCAATGCGCTATACCTAGTCCTAGGGAATGAAGAACCTATTGAAGCAGGACTAAGGGCTAATCTTCCTAAGAAAAGTACTTAGAGAGTGCAGAGAAGAAAATTACAAATAGGAAAAGAATTCAGACTTGTATCCCAGTTAGATGAATTTGAGATTAAATATGTCATGTTAGATCTAGGATCCCATGTGAACATTCTTCCTATGAAGACCTGAGAAGCCTTTGGAAAACCTAGGCTGACATATTCTTCAATTCAGCTAAGAATGGAAAACCAATACTATATTTTCCCAATAGGAAGACTCGAGAGTGTGGAAATAGATGTTGTGGGGGTAAAGACCGTGGCTGAATTTGATGTCATTGAGATTATGGGGTATAAGGAACCTTACCCTGCACTACCTGGCATTGATTGGGCCTATGAAAACTATGTAGTAATTGAATTAAATAAAGATACCATGACCTTTGAGGCTGATGGAATCAAGTTAGTTCAACCCTTGGATCCATATGTAGGACCCATATATACATATCCAACAGACAATAATATGGAGGGAGTATATTTGGATTAGTTGTACACTATAACAACAAGAACAAGAGATGATTACATAAATCCTACTACTGATGGATCAGTAAGTTGGAGAAGCATACAGTCAGCAGAAGAAGATTCAGAATTGGCTTTTGATAGTTGGCAACAAGGTTCATACAAAATATTATCAAGAATATGCGCAACTGTCAGAGAAACTAGATGGGTTGGGACCAAAGTCAGAGAAAATCTATTATATGATGGCACCTCAGGAATCAATAGTTTTCTTCTCTGCATGGAAGAAAGAGTACTAGAGGATCAAAGAATCTCAGTACTAGACATAGATCTCTAGGACACCCCTGCCAGATGGTGGGCCAATAATAAAGCCTTACCCAAATATTGGGAGGATGTGAAGCAAGCTAGCAAGTATAGGTTTCAAAACAAGGAGTAGTTGGAAGCAGAGATGCAGGAGTATTTCTAAGTTGCATGACTGTTCAATGGAGAATATGATCCTAAAGTTCATATCGAACAGTGCATGACACAATGGAAAGATACAGAAATACCTTCTCGATTCTGGGTTCAGGTATTTCACTACTCTCTAGGTACAATCCTGAAATCTTGGTTCATACAAGAGGAAACATAAGACATACCAATGACTGGCAGATGTTGGAAGCTCATTTTTACAAGGACTTCTCGTTTACAGGTAAGTATCCTGAGATGGAAGTAGTCCTACAAAATATTAAAGAAATTGTTTTTACAGATAATATTAATCAGAAATCAAACCAAGTGGTATGTCCAAATCATAGCCGAGAACTTCAGACTTACCTTCACCTAACCTCAACCAAGAATCCTATAGAACTTTACACGATTAGCAGGGATTCAAAAAGCCTAAATGACTTAGAGGAATTGAGAAACCTAACCATTAAAGAGACAAAAGGGAATAGAGAAATCTAGAACACCATACCCAGTCAAACTGATAGTTCCTATAATCAACCTTTAAAGCTGTGCAAGGTCAATATAGGGACCACAAAGAAACCTAAGATAGCTATGGTGGGAGACTACTGGGATGAGAAAACTAGTCAAGAAATACAGAGTCTGTTGTGAGAATATGAGGATTTGTTCCCAAAGACTTTTTCATAGTTGAAGGGAATCAAAGGAGTTATGGGAGAAATGAAAATCGAATTGAAACCAGGATTCAAACTTGTGAGACATAGACCATACCGTCTTAACCCTATTGTAAAAGAGAAGGTTAAGAAGGAGATAAGACAAGATGCTGCAAGATGGACTCATTTTTGCAGTTAAAGAAGCATAATGGGTCAGCCTAATAGTTATTCAAAGCAAGAAAGGAATAGACTCAGATATTAGGGTTTGTGTAGACTATAGAAGCCTCAACTCTACCTATGTGAATGACCCTTTCCCAACACCTTTTACTGATGAGGTGCTAGAATAGGTTGCGGGGAAGGAAGCATACTCATTCACAGATGGATTTTCAGGGTACCACCAAGTCAGGATTGTCAAAGAGGAAAAAATTAAGACCACATTATAACAAAATGGAGATCTTTCGCATACAATGTGATGTCATCTGGCTTGAAGAATGCCCCTACATTTTTATCCAGGATTGTAATAGCAACTTTCAGTGAGTTTATTCACAAGTTTATAGAAGTTTATATGGATTTTTGGATGATATATAGTTTGCTCAAGGAACATGTAGCATTGTTACGTCTGACGTTTGATAGATGCAGAGAATTGCAGATATGATTGAATATTAGAAAGTGTATCTTTTGTGTACCACATGGGAATTTTTTGGGCCACATAGCATGTCGAGAAGGAGTATTAGTAGACCCATCCAAATTTGAGTTTATTGTGAATATGCACCACCTACGAGTGCCAAGTAGTTGCGCTCCACATTGGGACACATAGGGTACTATCGTAGGTTCATCAGAATATATGCAAACATTACTGCACCTCTAGAAAATCTACTGAAAAAGGCTGAAACATTCCAATGGACTCTAGAATGTGATAATGCATTCGAGATCCTAAAGGATAATCTCAGTGCAACGTCGATTCTGATATTCCCAAACTAGGAAAATGAATTTCATGTCCATGTAGACGCTTAAGGAATTTCCTTAGGATCTATCTAAGCGCAACCTAGAGATGGAGCCATGGATCATATTATCTATTTTGTGAGTCAAAAGCTGTCGCAAGCAGAGCGCAACTACACAACAACAAAAAGGAAGGGTTTAGCTATGATTTATGCTCTGTAGAAATTTAGACATTATTTGTTAGGTTGTCATTTAAAGTTCTTTAATGATCATTCCGCATTGAAATATATAGTTAACAAACCTATGTTGGAAGGGATAACTTATAGATGGTTTCTATTATTTCAAGAATTTTCTTTTGAAGAAATTGTTAATCCTGGAATATGCAACGTAGGACCTGATCACTTGTCAAGATTAGAGTCAGGGGAAAGTGGCAGAGTAGTTGACGATCAGCTCCCAGATGCATAATTGTTTCAAGTTGAGGCCATACTAGAATACCTAGAGGACATATCAGTCTTCTTAAGTACAGGGGCGTGCCCATAAAAATATTCTGCAACCCAAAAATTCCATATGGTTGTTAGAGCAACGAATTACCAGTTGATCGCAGGACAATTGTATAAATTGGGACTAGATCGTATCCTCAGAAGATGCATCCTAGATGATGAAAGGAAACATATACTATGGGAATGCCACATCGGAGTTGCGAAAGGTCACGTAGGAAGGAAGGCCACTGCGCAGAAAGTTCTACAAGATGGAATTTGGTGGGCAACGCTCTTCAAGGATGAAAAGGCATATGCTAGATCGTGTGATGTTTTTCAAAGAGTAGGTAAGCCATCATGATGAGATGAATTACCACTTCAACCAGTTCGATATCTACAATCATTTGAGAAGTGGGAAGTTGACTTCATTGGACCAATCAAGCCCGCATATAAGAATTCAAAGGCTAGGTACATCATCACCGTAACTGACTACCTTACATGTTGGGCTGAGTCAACAACTCTCCAGGATTGTTCGACTGATACTATTGCCAGCTTCATTTTTGAGAATATTATTACTCGATTTGGATGTCTAAGGAGCCTAACCAGTGATCAAGGAGATCATTTCATTAGTAGCACTATAGAAAAACTTACAACAAAGTCTTTTATCCAACATCACAAAAGAAGCCCCTACCACCCATAGGCCAATGGAATAGTAGAATCATTCAAGAAGATTCTGGAGAGAGGGTTAACAAAGGTCTGTTATGCAAATCGGGAAATTGGGATGATCGAATTCCAATAGTTCTATGGGCCTACATGAAAACTACAAATAAACTCCATAGGTACACCCCATTCCAGCTGGTTTGTGGGAAAGAAGTAGTGGTACCTACAGATTTTATGACTTTGTGTTTGTACATCGCATAGATCACACATATGTCGAAGGAAGAATCAGTTGCACATAGACTCATGGAGCTACAAGAAATCTCAAAGACCAAGTTCTTAGTAGACTTCCATCAATCGTTTTAGAAAGAAAGGAAAAAATCTTGGCATGATAGGCACATTAGAACCAAGTTATTTACTAAGGGAGACAAGGTTCTACTCTATGATAGTCGGTACCAGAAGAATCCTAGCAAGTTGTGCATGCATTGGTTGGGACTATTTATAATTGTGGAGATCCAACCCTCAGGAGCAGTCAGACTCACACAACTGAATGGTATGCTACAACCAATATGGGTGAATGCGCTCACCTAAAACTCTATATATCTCAGAACTGAGCTAAAAGGACCATTGCTCTAGTCCGAAGGAGCATGTATGATAGTTAGATTTGAGTTTTCTGAATTTTTTGTAAATTCAGTTAATAAAGTTGATGTGTGCAGTATTGCACTGCACCACGTAGTTCATTTTTTGTTTAAGTGATGGTTGATGCAAAACAACTGACTCAGCAACACAGGATCACAAGTGCAAAGAATCCATTAATGACAGTCATTAATATAATGAGGACCCCCTTTGTGGTCGGAGGGAGAACAAATCTGGATACGATCTGAGTCCATGTGACCACATGAACGCAGTCTAGTCACATCCTTTATTGCCATTATGGTACTCTTTCTAAACTCATTTAAGCCATAAAGTTGCTATAGGAAAATATTACATCGGTATTCACGTCAAGATTCCCACCCGTCAAATGGAAAAGTTTGAAAACGACCATGTCCCTATTCAACTCACCCAAGTAAATGTTAGGATCGTTCAATAGAATTTACCCCGTTCAACCATCCCGTCGAACAACTCAGATCCAGTTGCATCCATATGGTCATGATGAACAACAATTATTGCTAAACTTTCCCACTAAGCCAAGTATAAGGCTCTGAGAACTCACCTAAGAATGCATCGTTTTCAAGAACGTAGTAATTTCCGAATTCTGTAAAGCGAGCCAACCTGTCCAATTGTGAAAACTGTAGTCATGACCCTAGTCCATAGCTTGCTGCAAAAGTTGTGATAACTCAGAATTCACAATGCTGAGAGCCACAGGAAGTCGAAGCGCCATGTCTAAATATGTAGTAGCAGACAAACCCTACGACCCCCGAGTCGAGGTCCTGGGTGATCTCAAGGGGAAGGTGGAGCAGGTCAAGCTCCTTGATCTTGACTTAACATATCTATTTTTGTTCCCCCAGATGAACATAGACATCTTCTAGGAGATGGCTCCAGATGAGCTAGGAGGCATGCAATTCATTCCAAAAACAGAATTTATCAACTTATTCAACTCAACCATCATGAACCTCAGAGACCTACCAGTATTCGGTACTAGTGTGAGGTTGTGTGGTGCACCAAATTCTTGATCAACAGGGTGCACGGCCAAAGTCTCTGGTTGGAAAGGCAGTATTCAATCCATGCTGAAGACATCCATAATCTTACTAGAATGTCCCTTGAAGGAAAGAATGTGTCAAAGGGATTCTAGGGTCCTGGTAAGCATGGAAAAAAGAAAGGAGAGCCCAGCCTCTACGAAATATTCCACACTTAGAGGGGGGGGGCGCACAACAAAAATTGATCCCATATTACTAGAGATAGTCAGGACAGGATGTTACATCATATCTAGCAAGGTTATGAGATCATATTACAAGGGAGAATGCACGCTAGATGCATTTCCAGTAGCAAACTTTTGCACCAATGGCATTGTATTCAACTGGTGTGGTTACCTGTTGGAGGAACCACTAGTGGCTTGTGAGGAAGCCCTAGAGAAGGGAGGAGACTTAACCTACATATATATTTTGATCGCATTCACAATGTTCAAGTGGAAGCCACCTATGGGAAGGGCATCGATGATAGCAGACAAGGGACACATGGCAAATATGTTTGAGCCCTTGCATTCTAGAATGAATTCAGAGAATGCAATGTTCAACACCGTAACGTTTTGTAAGTGGTACAATAGCCTGATAAACACAATGGAGAGGTTGTGTATTCCGCAGGAACTCCTCAACTACAATAAGAGAAACATTTCCTTCAACATGAACTGACATCATACGTTTGTATGGCCGAGGCATGTTAGCATGGAAGACTTCCATTCAAGGATGTTGTCATTCTACCTAGATGAGGAGACCTTCGAAAAATAAGTAATGTCATGGCTAGGAGTTAAACGCATATCGCGCAAGTTGGGAATGCAGTATATTCTATCTGTTGAGCTGCCGAAGAAGAAAGGAAAATAATAAGGGGTAGGACCGAGCTCAGACATAGAGCCACAGAAGAAAGAATCTACGACACAGTCGAAACTTGAGGAGGAAGACGAGACGCAACCATTGGAGTGTAAGAAAAGAATGTTGTCGGTCTTCCATCCACTTCCAGATAAATCCATGTTGATAGGTGAGGACGTCAACAAGATCCTGAGTGTTTTGTTTGTTACCGAACTAGTGTCGAAGAAGCTCAAAATTGAGCTGTCGTCGAGTAAACCTGTGAACCCCCAACCCATTGCATTAGTCATCCCCCACACCCGTGCAACGGTCAGAGAAGGCCCCATCATCCATATTTAGGAAGACCATGAGCATGAAACCTTTACATCCACCATCATCACTGAGCACACTCCATAATCACCAAAACTCCATTCGCCACCCCCATAAACCATCAGTCCACCCCAAACCACAAAACTAGAACCGATGTAGCTCAATCAGCCAGAGCAAGGAGATCGGGAACTCCCAGAAAAAACCCAAGAGTTGCCTAAGACGAAACCATAAGTTTCTGGTCCAAACCCCTAAGTATGAGAGCATATCCTACAACTGACTGGTCTAAAACAGACATCTAGAACCAATAGGTTGTACCTTTTGTGCAAGAAAAGGCCACCCAAACCATGGATGATCTGCAAGCCCAAGACAACCAACACATCCCCTCAACGACCAAGGTTGAGGGTGCCCAAGAAATCACAACGCAAGAAGAAGATGTCAGAAACAGGTAGGAGATACCAGAGGTTTAGAAGGAACTAGAATCAATACCCAAGCAGAGTGCGACGTATGCGCAAGAACATATGGAGTCGGTTCTCCAGAACCCTCATCAATGCGCAAAGCTACTGCAACTATGCATATCCAGAACAAAGGTTTTGACCTTATTTCCCTCAATTATAAGGTTGAGGATTACACTAGGACCATCAACAGAGGAGGAGGTAGAGACTCGCTCAAAGCATTCAATGACCAGTGGAATTCCATTGCAGACACAAGAACCTAGAGACATGTCCCCTTCATCCGCTGACCTAGTGTTATCCACAATTTTGGTCATCGTGATGATGCTATGATAATGTTATGATGATGGAAAATCAAGCTCTCCATTAAGAACATTTTCCTGAGAAAAGTTACATTTTTCTGCTTCCAGAAATCATGTTTTTAAAGGATGTTCGTAGGCTACCTATATATCTTCCTGCGAGAATGTCTGATTCTCATAGGCTGCATTAAGCTAGAGTGCGAACAGTTCGCACCGTACCTAATAGCCAGGGTGCGAACATCTTCTTAAAGAGGAAAATAATGAAGTTCTCGAGCCTTCTAGAAGGGAATCTTCGAGAATCATGAGTTGGCTAACGAATGGTTATCTAAGAGCTGGCATTCCAGATATCTTGGGATCATTTCCTATCCAAGTAACTAATCTATCTTCTCCTATATATTGAGGAGGTTGCTCATGGAAAGGGTTAAGCAAAGAAGGAGCAAGATAGAAAGAGATTGATTTGAGAACTAGTGCAAGACTGTATGGAGGACTGATGCTACAGCAGCAAGAGACAACAACGAGATCATCAAAAGTGGTTGATTTTCTTCATGCATGAGCAAGTGTGTGTGTCAGAGCTAGGAGCCATCGAAAGGAGACCTATGACATCAAGGCTCAGGTTGTAAGTTTCACTTTCAATTAATTCAATACAGTAATATGTCCCTTTCCCATAAAGATGATGTCACTTTATTACATAATTCCTTGATCCTATGTATAGACTAGCTATTGAATATATTAATCTGCCTTTACCCCGATTGGTTTGTATTGTTGTGATCTGAACGGTGCAAGAGCATTGGAGAAAATCTTGGAACAACAGAGACACAAGGAAAGCGTTCATAAGGTATGTCCATAATCCATTAACTCTTAGTTCATTCAATAGGCTAGATCTAGGGAAAGTGTATTATTCTGTCATGATTTGTTCTAGATCCAGGTGGATCTAGGGAGATCGGTTCGTGTCCGCACTTATGGATTTATCCTGAAACAAAATTGGCGACTCCACTGGGGAGTTATCCCTTTGTCTTTATGGTTTTTTTGAATTTTCTGTGGCCATTTTCTGTATTTGCAATTTTCTCCTGTTTTGTCAGTGTCTGAGTCCTCAGGATATCCTGAGGGACCTTCTCGGTCTATAAGCCAGTTTGAATTTTTCTTGTATTTTCAAAATTTTTAGTATCTTCAGGAGTTCTCGCACTGTGTCCATTGACATCCTGTGAGAACCTGTGAAGTTCTCACCCTGCATATTGGGTCCAGTGCGAACACCTCGCACTTTTCTTCACAGTGGCCTGCGAGAACACTATCTTCTCGCACTGTGTACATTGCTTGCCTGCGAGCAAGATTTTGAAAATTTTGGAAATTGAGTTTTGACTTTGTCAATTGTTCAAAACAGTTGATTTGTATCTTTTTTTCTTATTGGATCCTTGACTTATGCATCTCTTGCTATATTTTTCTTGCTTAAACAGATTTAGGGTTTCTAGGTCTTTCTTGCCCTTGGTAGGTTGACTTTCCTTTCTTGGCTATGTTTGGCATTTTCTTTCTCTCTAACTTCTGGACTTGGATGTGTCTGGATGGCTGAGAACCAGTGATTGGTAGAGAGTTAAGTGCTTGGTGTTTTCTCTTTTGCATGGTGGTTCGAAAGAACATTTTTCATTTGATTTTGGAAGACTCATTGGTTTGTTTCGTTTTTACTTTCATTGAAAGAATTGGTTAGATTGGGTTGTTATTGTTTGATTCTGTACGATTTGATTTTCTTTTCTCATTTAATCAGAGATCTTCTTGGGAAGTGAACAATAAGTTTTCTTTCAAGTTTTTGTTTTTATCATTTTGGAAACATTGTAAAATCAAATTTTTAGAGCTTATTGAAGTATTGGAACAAGACATTTAGAGATTGTTCATTGATAAATGATTGTTTGCATTGACATCTAAACAGAAAATTGAGCATTGCATTTGCATTGTAGTATTGAGATTGATTCGGAAAATGTTCTCTCTCTCCCATAACTAGGATTCTTGGAATGAAAAGGCTTATATTTCATCATTATCCTTGCATTATCTGGGTCAGAGTCATATATCATGAGTTTCACTTCCATTACCTTTGAGTAATCAACAGCTCTTAAAAACATTGCGTAATATTAAAATTGATCTAGTAACTCTTTTCTAGGACTCTTTTACACCAATACTTAGCTAGGCTAGTGATTTGGAGTAGGAAGAGAGACACACTCTCCAAAAGCTCAAAAACACACAATAGAATCTTGAGTTCGGGAGTGTTAAATTCCATTTGCAACATATTGTTTTGGGACACCCTTCTAACACAAGGGTCAAGCACTAGGTCGCATTGG